>CM034539.1:4672530-4705466 GCA_020002185.1 Paraescarpia echinospica
CTAGTCTCCTGGTGGTTAGGTTGTATCGGTAATGGAACATCATGTTCTTTCTGATGCCTCTAGTCTCCTGGTGGTTAGGTTGTACCGGTAATGGAACATCATGTTCTTTCTGATGCCTCTAGTCTCCGGGTGGGTACGTTGTACCGGTAATGGAACATCATGTTCTTTCTGATGCCTCTAGTCTCCTGGTGGTTAGGTTGTACCGGCAATGGAACATCATGTTCTTTCTGATGCCTCTAGTCTCCTGGTGGGTAGGTTGTACCGGTAATGGAACATCATGTTCCTTCTGATGCCTCTAGTCTCCTGGTGGTTAGGATGTACCGGTAATGGAACATCATGTTCTTTCTGATGCCTCCAGTCTCCTGGTGGTTAGGTTGTATCGGTAATGGAACATCATGTTCTTTCTGATGCCTTTAGCCTCCTGGTGGCTAGGATGTACCGGTAATGGAACATCATGTTCTTTCTGATGTTTCTAGTCTCCTGGTGGTTAGGTTGTACCGGTAATGGAACGTCATGTTCTATGTAATACCATCGTCCATTGGCTGGGTGACGCTAGTTGTATTATATGAGTGAAGACATGACGCCTACTACGGTATTGTGGCTGTTTAGATCATTTTCTAGGAATAGTCATTTCTGCGCCAAGTAAGCAAATGATTTTTGTCGAATACCGCGATCCGATATAGGCGATGAAAAACACATCTCGGACAAAAGGACCGACTCAGTTATCCGACTTAGACGGAGATTTTTTATGGGAAATACATTACAAATGAACCATTCCTCAGAATTCTGTCGGACCTGAGCGATTACCCGACTTAGGCAAACTGGACAAATGCGAGTTTTACTGTATGTTAACATTAGCTGTACTGTATGTTAACATTCGTCAACGCATTATTTGTTTCCAATCTCTACGGCTATGACGCCACAATCGATCGAGTGTTAACTAAAGAGTACCTCGCTTTTTGCCATCTGCACATTGTATGTTCGCGGACTTTCGTCAGCAACGAAACGAAGCCAGCACAACGAATATCTCGGCCGTTTACACATTGCTTTCTGCAGAAAACGAAATGTCCACACATAAAGAGGTGAACAATGGCTGCAAATGACTACGAGTAATGTTTACCGGTGTCACATTAACAAAACAACAAAGTAATTTGCCTACAGATTCACAATAGTGTCTTAATGGGTATTTAGAGGACATAATAGGCATTTACAACCATCCAGAGTGGGAGACTGTTTAGGCTAGTAAATGTTTTAAACGTTTGTAACCACAGAAAGTACACAACAGTTAGGAATTAGTTTATCCCCAGTGTCACAAATTTGGCTCATGGATTAGCTGCACCATTTATGAATGAATCGTGGCAAAGGTCCACGTGCAACAAGGATGGATAGAACAGGAATACGACACAACACAGGGGGTTTTAATATGGGAATCCAGTGGAATACCCATTTAATAAGTGCAATAAACCAGATAATCAATACAAATATAAGTTTTTTTAGATTTAACAAGATTGCCATCCAGAAAATTACTCTGGATGGCAGGTGGACAAGGAAGTCTTTTGGCTTATCGAGAGTCCAATACTTTTTATCTACACGTATCCCGCCTTTTTAAGGTGTGTGTCGATTTTATTTTTAAACATATTCACGCTACTAGCACCAACACAATCAGGAGATAATCTGTTCCATTCATTTACAGTCCTTTGTGAGAATGAGAACTTTCTTATATCTAATCTACACTGCTCCTTTACTAATGTAGCTTCATGTCCTCTGGTCCTTCTATTTTTCTTAACTGAGAAAAAAATGTTTCTATCAATATTTTCATAACCATTCAATATTTTAAACACTTCTATGTGATCTCCTCTCAATCTCCTGGTCTCTAATGTTGTTAAACCACATTCTTTTAGGCGTATTTCGTAACTAAGATCCCTCAGATTTGGTATCATTTTAGTCGCTCTCCTCTGTACTCTTTCTAGCATATCTATGTCCTTCTTGCGATATGGCCTCCATGCTTGTATACAATATTCTAAATGAGGCCTCACTATTGTTTTGTACAGCGGTACTATTAATTCTTTTTTCTTATACGCTATATTTCGCCTAATTAATCCAAGGATTTGATTTCCCTTTGACGCTGCAATTCCGCACTGCTCTGAAACCTTCATATCAGCACTAATGGTTAACCCCAAGTCCTTTTCTTTTACAGTAGTACTTAGAACAGTACCCCCCATTTTATATTTTACCTCTTCATTTCCATGACCTGTGTGGAGGCATTTACATTTCCCAAAATTGAACAGCATTTGCCACTTTTCAGACCATTTGATCAACCTATCAAGATCATCTTGTAAATGCTGTCTGTCTCCATCACTTTAATCCTTCTAAACACTTTTGTATCATCCGCAAATTTTAACACCTTGCTTGTTATATCATCGTCCAAATCGTTGATATATATTAAGAATAATATAGGTCCTAGTACTGATCCCTGTGGTACCCCACTCAATACCGATTTCCAGTTTGAAGCCTCCCCATCAACTACTACACGTTGTCTTCTGTCATTCAGCCATTTTTCTATCCAGTTTATTATACCATTTCCTATGCCATGGGCCTTTAGCTTAAGGAGTAATCTTTGATGTGGTACTTTGTCGAAAGCTTTTTGAAAATCTAAATAGATGATATCTACTGGTGATCCCTCATCTACCCACCTAGTGATGTCTTCCAAAAAACATAACATATTTGTTAAGCATGACCTCGCTTTTAAAAACCCATGTTGAGATGGGTTTATCAAGTTATGTTTAACAAGAAAATCCACCATGTGATCTTTAATTAGTCTTTCTAATAATTTGCAAATCACTGATGTTAAACTCACTGGTCTATAGTTCTCTGACTTGTTTCTCGAACCTTTTTTAAATAACGGTATAATGTTTGCCTCTTTCCATTCTAAAGGAACCACTCCCTCTTCTAATGACAAATTGAAAACTGTTGCAAGCGGTACGCTAATTTGTTCTACAATTTCCAATAGTAGTTTGGGCGGAATCCCGTCCACTCCAGGTGATTTATTATCCTTCATAGCCCTTATTTTCTTAGCTACCATTTCCGAGGTTACAACTAACTGTCCTAAATAGTCTGAATCTGCCCCCTTGAACTTAGGGGGCAGGCAGTTATAGTTGATAACTATTAAATGATTTCCTCGTTACAAAGTAAAGTATCACATGTACAGGTACATACACATATAAACATAGGTTATAAGAAGTAATAACGAAGTGTTATTGCTCACCCACGAAGAGAGTCGTGAAGTCCGGTATAACTAATCTTTGGGATAACGTGCATTTACGCACCCCGATTGCAGGGGTGAGCCGGGGGGGGGGTGCAACAATCATCCCCGGCATTTCCGACGGATGTAAATGTCGAGACGTAATTACCTACGATGAATACAAGAGGAAGACACAGACGTATCTCAGCACGACTGTCGTCGAAGGACGTCACATGGAGAAACCAGACGTATACGGCAGCATGTCGGTACACTGTGAGCGTCGATAGCGACACGTTATGAACACACGTGTACGGCAGTATGATGTTACACAGTGGGCGTCGACAGGCGTCACGTGGAGAATGAAAGAACACGTCAGAATAACGGTACACGGTGGGCGTCGATAGGCGTCACGTGATGAACGAATGCATACGACAATACGACGGTACGAAGTGGGCGTCGAAAGATGGCACGTGTTGTATACAGCAGTACGACGGTACACGGTGCGCGTCAATAGGCGTGTAGTGATGAACGAACGTATACGGCTGTACGACGGTACACGGTGCGCGTCAATAGGCGTGTATTGATGAACGAACGTATACGGCTGTACGACGGTACACGGTGGGCGTCACGTGGAGAAAGAACATGGCGAAGACTAATAGCGAATTGTCGAGAAGTGGGGGAAAGCCATCTGCAAAACTCACCCCGAGTCTTCACGATGTGTAAGAGACGACACGAATGAGCTGTATCGGAAGCAACAACAAGTCTTGTCAATGAGCGATGATTGACTCTCGGCTTCGATGTAAACCATTCTTGTTGAGCCAATACGGATGTCACTGGATATTCTTCCAAGTAGCCAAACGCAACCATTAAACAAGTTTGTCTGCATTTAAAATATCGATGAAGTTACAACTTCAAGACACGGGCGACAAAACACGTCGGGAGTAAGTCTCATGTCTTGTAAACAAAATAACACATTATATATAATTTTAATACCATCAGATTCACTTAATCATGACGGTAATAATAATAACATATGTTAACGTTCACAATATACTACATTAGTTTAGTAAGAAAAATAGTCCATTCAAACATGACGTTTGAAACATTTACTCGCAATTGCCCAGTGCGATAAACAACCTTCCTAATTCACGCTACTAACTTCTTCTAATATCATAAAAAGTGACTTACAATAACACCACATTATCAGTTAGGTTAAATATGTTCTACTCATAATAATTTGACGTTCCTAGTTGTAAAATTAGTATAATAACTAATAAAATATAATTTTTTTAGGCAGCCGATAATATGATTTGCGCTTTGGTCGCAAGGTGGCCCTAGTGTAATATTTTACATTCACGCATCCGAGGGCTGGCAGCACCATACAACGGAATTCCTGTCTAGTTTATTGATTATCCTTTTAATTTCGAACCAGACTAATTCTACTCAAACCATTGTGTGCCAACTAGTAGTAATGTGTACAGGGGTCACAATAGCAGCAGCATACCAATAGTAAACTAAGACTTTACAAACACATTTTATTTGTGTATCATGGGAGAAACACACGGGACTGGTTATTTTACATGCCTGCAGTGGCTGCCGCTGTACGGCTTCTGCTCGCATTCACAGGCTATTTTTCAGCCACGCCCGGAGAAGATGACAAAGGCGGTGGTCAGGTGTTCAACTTCCCGCCGCTGCCAGTGCTCAGTGGGCTGCCTGTCCACATCAGCGGAATGTTTTCCGTCCATTCAAACCGACGACGATTGGTCGAGAAGACTGTAGACGACACCTTACAATGAGATCACTTGGAACAATCTCATCGAGAGACTCAAATCGGTAGAGAGTGTCTACGTGAATGGCACAGCCGTGGTTCAGAATCGCACAGAATGTGCCCGTGAGGTCCTCGCACTGAAGTCGGCAAGGCTATTGATGATCCGGTTGTAAGCAACTAGGCTGTGGATGATGCGGCGATAGACGGCAACGCTGTGGATGATCCGGTCGTAATACCCAAGGCTGTGGATGATCCGGCGATAGACAGAAAGGCTGTGGATGATCCGGTGGTAAGCAGCAAGGCTTTGGATGATCCGGCAAATATATGCACCATGTGGCCAAAATCGCCACGTCCGAAGGGGAGCCACAATGTGTCTGGTGCAGCGTATCCCGGGAAGGTCTTTCCGAATATCGTTGTTCTTAAGGTGTGGCTATTCTTTTGGGATTGGTAGCCATCCAGCTGTCAGCCGCTACGGTATGTGCACTCAGCAAATATTTGAAGAATTGTTATACTTTGACTAACTCACGTGGGACAAGAAGCTATTTGAGGATACATTATCTTTCAAACTGTTGTTTATACCACAACCTAACATGCACTTTCACGGACAAATCGGCACACATACATGTTTACGTACGAGCATACATGCACTTTCGTTGGCTCTCTCTCTCTCTCTTTCACACACACACGCACGCACGCACGCACGCACACACACATACATCAATAACTTGTTATACGTTTGCGCTGCGGAAGTAGTTGTGTTTGAAATGAAACTGAGACGTAAGACTTGTTTTAGCAAAGACCAGCACTACCACCTCGACGACAACAATCTCCAAAACTACCCTCTCGACGCCGTTTATTGGAAATGTGTTCCAGGCCAAACACGTAAATCAAATCAGGTTCTTTGTCGACACGGTGTGGAGTGCGCGAATAATCCATGTAATATGTGCAGTTGGTTTAATCCCAGCGAAGTCGGTGTGGTTTTCGATTGAATATGTTTGCCAGGAAGTAAAATGTAAAACGTTTCGAGTTGTCTTGAGGACTGGATACAGCGCTGTATATGAACTTACCGATTGTATTCAAATAAAAAAATAATGCATAATTTAGTTAAAATCAACATTAAACATTTAACGTGATTGCTGTATTAACGGTGTACATTGTGAAGATAAAAGTCGCTGCTCAACTGATTTAGGTAATCAAAAATAAAGTGATTTGATGATACAATACGTCGTGCGTGAATAGGCGCCAATCGGTTTAATCAAAGACTGCGTATTTTTACTAAAGCAATTGCTAAAAAATAAATGAAAGTGATTGAAATAAAGTGCCAGCAGAATAGGCGGCGTCTCTAAGCAGTGTTCGCCTATATGCGAATGAAAGCGGTGATGTGCGCATGACAGACAGGTGGATAATAATACCGTCGCTCACTCACATGGTGAACTAAAAACACAATGACTCTTGGAGATATTAGTCAGTATAGCGAGTTCTATATGACTTGATATGACGGATGATATCGCTCAGTCGGTCTCATCACGTGATTCATCGTTAGAATTCACCTTGAAGTATGCACGACCAGTGTTATATTTAACAAATGTCATTTACAATCTGCTATTTTCGGACATCATAATTGTTCATGACCGTATCGCATAGTCCACCTGCTTATGTTATGAACCCAACATTTTCGGTAGAATCTTGGCTACATTGCATACATTTAGCTAATTATTGTTGTGAACATGAAAACGGTTGTTGCCATCTGTGATGGCTTAGTATGTGTTAGGGCTGTTGAGAGACTTTACCTCTGTGTGAAATAGTCACTTCTGTTGTTCTCAGTGTCTTCTCAGAGTACAGTTGACCGTGTATTGGTGCATATGTTCTTGCCCTTTCAACAATGTCTGACATTAAGCTCAAAAAGTCAAGGGCCAACCGGGTCTGTAACTTGAAAATTCCGCGGGTCCGACAAAAGCTTTTCAAGGCCCGGCAACCTTTATTTATTATAATTTTTTCCATTATGGTATATTATAAAAAAAAACATAACATTAACAACGTTGAAGGTAAAATGCCTGCCAAACTGTGTTTAATAAGCCCAAAGCAACCAAATGTTATCATTGAATATGGCCTGACCGCATGTTATTGGAATTTCGTATTGACGTCGTCTGGTTCGCTCAACCAAGACCGGCAAAGACAGGAAGTTGCACGAACTACCATCGATTCAGCAACCTTCTGTAGATATGTGTTGATGATATAGCAGGGATAGTCTAATAGCATTAATGGCTCTGGAGACTGAATCCGGATACTGGAACAGACAGGAGATTTTAAGAGGTTCCCTTTTAACTGGTTTGATATATTTCTGTCTGCCGTGACACCTCTGTCTTCCCCAGTGCATTCGTACCGTCTTGTCTACATACTTCACTACACTGACACATATACCAATGTACGCAACGGCACTCGCATGCTTGATATCCTTCATCTCCAACATGGTATTCGAATTATCTATCTGGTGATCAACAGAGCGACCATTATCCACACTAATCTTCAGCGCAAGCCACTTGTTAAACCTTTTAAAATCTTTTAAAATCTTGTCAAAATCTTGTTAAATCTTGTTAAATAATGTTGAAACAAAATAATAACAAGATTGGCAGATATATCCAAAAACCGCGAGGGCCAACTGGGCCTGTCACTTGTGCCAGCTTCGGACCCGACAGAAAATTCACGGGCCCCGGGCACGCGGGCCCACAGTTATGTCGAACGCTGCCTTTCATATCTCTGTGCACGATTCAAATTTATTAATATCACAGACATCAGCCTGTCGCCATGTTCCCATCCAACATGCCAATGGTTTACAGATTCTGGGTGTATGACAAGGCCAAAAAGCCACAAGCTTTACTGCAAATGAGTCGTTTGTGTTCTTTCCGAGCACCTGGAGCAAGCACAAGGTAGGAGTGATTTCACATTTTAGTCGATCTTCAACAGATCCCAACTAAGATCCTGTGGTTGTACAATTTTTTATTTATATGCATAACTTTGTGTGCAGAGTAATTCTTCACAAACTTGACCCACTTCGGTAGACGGTTCTTTTCTACATTAAGGCAAGACACCGCACCGAGTATTGCAGTACTTGAAGCAGAACTATATAATTCCTTCACGGTGTCAAGTCCAGGACCAGCATGCCGTTTGATCAAATTGGCTACTTGCTCAGGACCATGATCAGAACTGCAGTATTGCTAGCTATAACACTCTGTTGACTATCCTTGAAACAATCCGAAAATCATACTAAAACGTCACAGAAAATAGCAATATTCGTGTTCTTGTTCAAAACGCTAATTACAGTGTATCTAATTAAAATAATTATTACTGTTAACAGCATTCTACCACAATTTTCACAAACATGAATTTTGTTACATAAGTTTGTGGACTATTAAGGTGAACAACATAGAAAAAAGATAATGCGTATCGATCCGTTCAGACACGTCGACAATATCGCTGACATACTATTAAGACCAGATATGGTCATGCAAACAATCGCTAAATGATCGAGATAGGCACAAGGATAAAACGAAGGACCTTACTTATAAGTACAACGACTGATTACAAGTTAATTGCCATCGAAATGTATCGACACTATCGCAATATCACGTATCAAACGAGTTACAACAAAAACAGGTGCTTCACAAATAAGTGTCTGTCTCGAAGACATATAATTACTGGTCATTGTTAGGAATTATATTTTATTATATGTACTTTATTGTGTTCTTCTTGTGTCATTTGTGTTGCCTGTAGATTCTCTTATACAACAGTTTGTTCATTTCATGTTATTACGCAATATTAATTATTACTTATCATTGATGCAAGATAAATTGTGCCACGTTCGTCCAGTACGTCGGCCAGTTTGCGTTTGTCCTGTTCAATTGAGAAGCAGAGCCGTGTCGCCAACTTGATGGCGAGCTGCAGTTATGGGCCTGTCAGTTCGGCATCTATCACGTGTTCCTTTAGTTCCTGTATCGCTGCCAGTTGACCATCTCAAAGTCGTTCCGCACGCCTAGCAGATTCACCAATGGTTTGTACCGCCTGGCCCATTCCGGCGGGGATAGTTGGAATTTGCACTGGACGAGCGCGCTGGGCCGATAGTTGAGGACTGACTGGACCAGGCGAGCTTCGGTACATATATCGCATTCAGACGCATGTGTGACTTTAGCTTGATGTTTTAGACAGTTGTAGATACTGAAACACACAGAGTGAATGTTGTTGTACTCGACATCCCTAGAAGTCGATAGATGTATGCTCCCATGCAGACAAACTGATTCGTTACATCACCCAGGCTTTGTCTTCCATGTGGATACAGAACAATAGGTGGTTGCAGCATATGATTGGAAAGTGGCTGGGTTTGGGAAGAAGCGGCAATAACGGGATTTAACGGCAATAATGGGATTTGCTCAGTTCTTTCTGTGCAGCTTTTGCCATTCTTTGCAGTTTCGCTTTTCTGTGTGTGTGTGTGTGTGTGTGTGTGTGTGTGTGTGTACGTGCGTGCGTGCGTCCGCCCGCTGCGTACCACCGGATCATCCACAGCCTTTCTGTCTATCGCCGGATCATCCACAACCTTGGGTATTACGACCGGATCATCCACAGCGTTGCCGTCTATCGCCGCATCATCCACAGCCTAGACGCTTACCACCGGATCACCCATACACTTGCCGACTATCGCCGGATCATCCACAGACTTGCCGACTATCGCCGGATCATCCACAGACTTGTCGCTTACCACCGGATCATCCACAGACTTGTCGCTTACCACCGGATCACCCACAGCGTGCCGTCTACCGCCGGATCATTCACAGCTTTGCCGCTTACCACCTGGTCATCCACAGCGTTGCCGTCAATCGCCGGATAATGCACAGCATTGCCGCTTACCACCGGATCATCCACAGCCTTACCGACTATCGCCGGATCATCCACAGCCTTGCCGTCTATCGCCGCATCATCCACAGCCTAGACGCTTACCACCGGATCACCCATACACTTTCCGACTATCGCCGGATCATCCACAGACTTGCCGACTATCGCCGGATCATCCACAGCATTGTCGCTTACCACCGGATCACCCACAGCGTGCCGTCTACCGCCGGATCATTCACAGCTTTGCCACTTATCACCGGATCATCCACAGCATTACCGCCTATCGCCGGATCATCCACAGCCTTGCCGCTTACCACCGGGTCATCCACAGCGTTGCCGTCAATCGCCGGATAATGCACAGCATTGCCGCTTACCACCGGATCATCCACAGTCTTACCGACTATCGCCGGATCATCCACAGCCTTGCCGTCTACCACCGGAACATTCACAACCTTTCCCTCTACCACTGAATCATCGACAGACTTGCCGTCTACCACTGGAAGATAAACAGACTTGCCGTATACGAACGCATCATCCACAGCCTTGCAGCTTACTACTGGACCATCCAAATCCTTGCCGTTTACTACCAGATCATCCACATCCTTGTCATCTACCGCCAGATTATCCATAGCCTTCCCGCCAACACACAAGTAATTTAGTGATGTCATAAATTGTCGCCACAGCCAAACCTTTCCTGTCCACGCACATGGTCACGTGTTTACGAATCAGGCGTGGTGCTGACTTAGTCTCCTTGCAAGAGCAAACTCGGGTGAACGTGAATTGGGAATCCAAATGAAAAGTCACTAGGGAAAATAACAAAAACAAAGTCGAAGTGCAGAAACCAAAGAAAACACAGGTTAGCACCAACACTGAGGAAGAAGCTTGTCCTAAGTCATTTGTGTCGATCAGAGCTGTAAACAACATATATCGACTGTCTTGCCCCAGGCCTTGTGGCAGGACGCCGCTTTGTACAATACACTTAATTAAGTATTATAACAAACGTTCCTGCTGTCAAATTTCGTCAAAGTTTTTGGTAGTACCTAACATAACCAAACGAAAGATGACAGTATAAGGACGTAGAAATGAATTTATGAAAAAACCTAAGGGGAGCTACACGTCCTACCCTATTATTAAAACAGAACGGAAACAGCAAGTCGAGAACGACAGACATTTGAAATGCGCGAACTCGTGGGTAAGACGTTTTATTGTTTTATATTCCATTCATTCAGTAGTATTAGTTGAACACTCAGTTAGAATAGAATCAACTGACATGCATAACATTATGTATGATGTTAACTAGCTCTGTTAGCCATTCTTTATATGAGATTTATGAGGCCCTTTAATGTAATTCATGTTTTTAAAAAAACAATTGATTTTATTAGATGACCCCGTAATGTGTTGGTATTATCAGCTAGTTCGTTATTAAATGACCTCTTAATCACCCTTTGTAAATTATTCTTTAAATTGTTTTTAATACCTCTTAACTTTAGTCATATTATAAATATCTTAGGTGCTCGTTAAACGTTTAGGCGAACCGTTTAATTGACTGAGATTACCCTCAATTTTAACAGTGAAATGTTGAGATGTCCCCTAAATTACTTCAGTTGACACCTTAATTTGATCGAATGATGATCAGGTATTTAACTTGTAAGTATACTTTTATGTTACTTTCTTTTAAGATCATCCCTTAATTTAGTGATCGGCTTTTCATGAAAACAAGCGGCTGACTCGTCCTAAGAATCCTTGTTAAGTCTACTTTAATGACCGTCGACTGGTGTCTGCTCGGCTGGTCGTTATAAATGTAACACTAGGATGACGATGATGAGGAGGAGAATGGTGAGGATGTCATTGTCATTGTCATCGTCTACAGCATCATAATAATGATGACATTCATCGTTATCATAAGTAACTAAGTAACTAAAAGTACTTATATAGCGGCCGATCAATTAAAATTGCTCTCTGGCACTTTACACACATGCACACGTATATAATAGCATTTTACATCAAAAGAAATGCTAACTAAGAAATAAATATATAAAAAGTATAACATTACCTTAAATATAGTTACTAAAAACTAAAAAGAACGATCATTAAAAAAATAAAAATAAAAACATGTATTAAGACATTCTTGAAAACTACTTTAAATACGTCATTTATAGAAGAAGAATAACTATAAATATGCTAAGAAACAAATAAAACAAACATGTATTTGTTAAAAGAAAGCACATAAAATATCCTCGTCGGTCGATCTATTCTTTGGACTACAACGTCTTAATATCGCAATTAACATAATTAAACAAATTTATTAAACTGCTGTTAGTTTAAGCTACGATTTGCAATAGTAGGGTGTCTCTTTCAGTTTACACCTGTTAGCGCCGGTCTCCCCTACGTCAGCTTTTATTGCAGTTAAATAACAACAAGTCACTGGACCGAGTCGACCTGCACGAGGCACGGTGTGGCCATGAGCGTCCGTTGGTTTTTGTTAGGGGGAGGTGGCAATAAACAGTTTGTATACCATATGGCCAGAGTAGGCACACACGCGCAGGTGGGTGCACATGCACCCAACTGCTCACAATCACCAATATATGATATTGTCTTCGAGACAGACACAGTCAAAGAGATAGATCCACTTATTTGTCAAGCACCTGTTTCTTGTCGTAACACGTCTGATGTATGATATTGCGATAGTATCGATATCTTGCAAGGACATTTAACTTGTAATCAGTCGTTGTACTTATGAGTAAGGTCCTTCGTTTTGTCCTTGTGCCTATGTCGATCATTTAGCGTCTGTTTGCATGAGCATAGCTGGTCTTAATAGTCTGTCTGCGATACTCAAATGTCGACGTATCTGAACGGATCGATTCGCATTATCTCTTTTCCATGTTTTTTTCACCGTGATATCGTATATTGAGGAAGATTCTAAATCCCCTGTCTGTTCCAGTATCCGGATTCAGTCTCCAGAGCCAACATATGATTAGACTATCCCTGCTATATTATCAACACATATGTACGGAAGTTTGTTGAATCGATGGTACTTCGCCCCACTTACTGTGTTCGCCGATCTTGATTGAGGGAACCAGACGACATCAATAAGCAATTCCAATAACATGCGTTTAGGCCGTATTCAATGTTAACGCTTAGTTGCTTTAAATGTATTAAACGCAGTTTGGCGGGCATCATACCTTCAACGTTGTTAATCTAGTATTCATTTTATATATGATATGCCTCAATAGAATAAATAATAATAAATAAAGATTGCCGGACCTTCAAAGCTTTTGTCGGGCCCGCGGCATTTTCAAGTTACTATCCCGGTTGGCTGACTTTTTGAGCCTTATGTCAGACACTGTTGAAAGGGCGGGAACAAATGCACCAACACACGGCCAACTGTACTCTGAGAAGACACTGAGACCAACAGAAGTGATTACTGCACACATAGAAGTACCTCAGTAGCCTTAAAACATACTAAGACGTCACAGGAAATGGCAACAACCGCTTTCATGTTGACAACAATAATTAGCCAAATGTTGGCAATGTTGACAATATTCTATCCAAAAGTTTAGGTTTGTTTTTACATAAGCAGGTGGACTATTGGATAGTGTCATGAACAATTATGATGTCGGAAATTAATAGATTGTCAATTTCATTATTTTAAGATATAAGCCTAGGTGTACATAGCTTCAAGGTGTGTTCTAACTCCGAATCACGTGATGAGACCGATTAAGCGATATTACCCGTCATCGCAAGTCGCATAGAACTCGCTATACTGAACAATACCTCCAAGAGACAATGTGTTTTTCGTGTAACACGTTGCCGTGCGACGGTATTTTTTTCGATCTGTCTGCCATGCGCGCATCACCGCTTTCATTCGCATATAGGCGCGTACTGCTCAGAGACGCCGCTTATTCTGCTGGTACATCGGTTTCGACGATAGACGTGTTAAGAAGAAGTACAAACTTTGCATCGCAGTTGTGTGTAATTACTGTCGTATCGACACAGGTGGGTTTTTTCTTCTTATGTACAGATCAGAAAGCTGTATCAACCACACGTATGTGGCTAGAATATTGTCGAACTTGGGTGGGCCGTCGCAAGTAGCTGGCGGTGTAGCGCTGGCTTGGGTCTATTGTTTATTTTGTGGAGTTTAGACAGGTTAGAAGACCCTATCGTCGGTGTGCCTATAGCTTTATATGCGTAGGTTACTTTAGGCAGGCGAGAGGAGATGCTTTCTAAATGAGTCCAGTGATTGTTTGCTAACTAGCTGTTGTGTGCATTTGTTCCATGATTTGATGGGGCTTGGTTTCTTCGTTAAATGACTAGCTACAAACTACTGTAGTAACGCTAATTACCCGTTTGCCACTACTGCAAACACAGCTTGAGGGCAGAGGTGTAGTTAGTTTAGCTTTTTTAATGTCTTCTAAACATGCGCCGTCAAGTGCCGTCACACCATGTTCCTTCGGATCAGCATCGCAAACGGACACGCCGTAAGGCAAACGACATATAGGCAGGAAAAACGCAATTTAATCAAAGTTGTTCTTTCGCCAATTTATCTATATACAACAATACGCTAACTTTTCTGACAGAGCGGCAGTATCTACTGCCGGGTGCTGATGTTTACTTGGATCTTTCTGTGTTAGTCCATCGACCATTCACCGCTGATCAACCAATAGGAGATGCATTTAGTAAACGATAGTGAAATAGTGCTATTTACGTACGTGAGTAGATAGTAAGCGCTGTACGATCTCAAAAGCCTACTTATAAAAAAGAATTTAATGACCCCTAATGAGTTTTTGCACACCGCTGAGTCAGCAATAATGCGAGACTAATCCTATGCATAAAAAAAGATCAAAGGCTTCGTGGTTGACACTAATGAGTTTGGGAAACCTACTTATAAAAAACGTGATTGATGAGCGATGTAATTTGATACTAATTGGATGATTGACAGTACACTAGAGAGATGCCACCTAGCGGTGAGTGCGGAGAGTATTTTAGTCCTAGCGATCAACGCCGTACCTAGAGCGCGCTGACGTAAGCAATAATGCGTTTAATAATAAAGTATATAAGTTTAGTTTCGCACTTTATAACCATGCTAAAGTATATAAGTTTAGTTTCGTTTTTATAACCACGCTAAAGTGAAGTGGACCACCTATAACTGGGGTAAGCAATACGCTGGGGTAGGAGTTGTGCTGACGTAAGCAATACGCTAACCATTGTGTATTAAAATCATTGTATAAACGGACCACCTATAACTGGGGTAGGAGTTGTGCTGACGTAAGCAATACGCTGGGGTAGGAGTTGTGCTGACGTAAGCAATACGCTGGGGTAGGAGTTGTGCTGACGTAAGCAATACGCTAACCATTGTGTATTAAAACCATTGTATAAACGTTGAGATGTCCCCGTATGTGATGTTGACAGCAAGAGGAGCGACGACGACTGCTGCAGCGATAAGGGCTGCTGCCCTACTGGTCTTTGACCCCTGGATGATAGCATAGCTGGCTAACGGCGTTGTTCTGGTGGACGGATTAAAACGAAAGCAATGCGTTTAAATACGTCTAGTCGTGGGATTATCAAATGCATAAATACACTAACATTCAGTAGGGTGTTTATGCATTGAAAATTGACGCGTGAAAACGTGAGTAGTGACTGGAATATTTATTAATATAGCAGCATTCGCCTGCGAGCGACGGGTCGGCGCCTGTCGGTCGCGGCCGGCGGAAGACCGAAGCCTTCCCGCCGATAGAGTTGTTGGCGCCTGTCGGTCGCCGGCGAGGAGGCGATCTCCGGCGGAAGACCGAAGCCTTCCCGCCGATAGATTTCTGGAGGCGTTAGTGTTCTCCATAAACCGTTAGGTAGCTTCATGAGAAACACTCGCGCTAGATCGGGAACAATTTCATCGTCACTGTAGTAAGCTGCTGCTGCTGTGACATTGGACGCCGACGCTGGCGAAGCTGGCGCACGGACGGACGGCGTGACCTTGCATGTTGGTGTCGACTTTGTCGTCGACGCGTCGGGCAGGACAATCGCCCTACGCGGGGTATATCCGTCCCTTGTAGGCAGTTGGATCGGTCTATGAAATAGACAAAGGATGAATAAAATGAGTGAGATAGTAAATTGAAATTATTGGTAAAATACATTGTTTAAATAAAATGCATGCATGCATGTTTAAACGGTAAAATGCGTACTAGTATGCATTAAATAATACAACATGCATTTAAACGATAAAACAATTTAAATAAAACAACAATAAAAACGTGCATTTAAATAAAATGCATGCATGTTAAAAATACATGTGTTTAAATAACAATAAAAACGTGCATTTAAATAAAATGCATGCATGCATGTTTAAACGGTAAAACTAGTGAAAACATGCATTACAACAATACAAACGTGCATACTAGTAAAACATTTAAATACGTTACAACAATAAAAACGTGCATTTAAATAAAATGTATGCACTGTCTTACCGTGGTTTCGTTGTGGACATGTTGTTAGAGCGATGGGTGGAGACGACGTGTTTGCGTGGTTGTAAAAGCGTGTATGAAATGTGCGCGTCGTGAAAACAGCGGTGGCGGCGGCGCATGACACTACGACTGATTTTGATTGACATGTGAACGGAGAACAAAGGGATTTTTACAAACGTTAAACGAAACGTTACAAGTACGAAATTAAACGTTATATACGATCACTGGGGGGTCAGGAAACACGAGATGCGTATATATTAGAGAAATTTGCGGTAAAAGTCACATTTGACGATGAATGCACTGACGTGAACGTTAGCTTTTTTTCCTAAAACAAATTCCTCGGAGAGTAAACGGAATGCGTTAAGCGCACATGTGTGACATCTGTTGCGCGTGACTTAACGAGTTGGAATGTGAACGGAGAACAATGGATTTTTACAAACGATAAATGAAACGTTAAAAGCGCGAAATAAAACGTTGTATAAGATCGCTGGGGGATCAGGACACACGAGATGTATAGATATTAGGGAAATTTGCGGTAAAAGTCACATTTTAAGATGTATGCACTGACGTGAACGCTAACTTTTTTCCGAAAACAAAATGCCTGGGTTGGATGAAGTATGCGCAACGATAATTGAAAAAAAGATAAGGATATGAGTGAAGTGCGCATGCGCGTTATAGTGTAGACAATGACATTCAAAAACAATAAACGAAACGTTAAAAGCACGAAACTAAACGTTGTATAGATTCTCTGTGGAGTCAGGACACGCGAGGTGCATCGATATTAGAGAAAATCGATGTAAGGAGAGATTTAACGGCGAATGTACCGAGGTGACCGGATGCTTTTTTTCGAAAACAAAATGTCTGAAATGTACGAGGCACTCACACTGATAATTGAATAAGATGACGTATTAGGGTGAAGTGCGCATGCGTGTTATTTGGAAAAGGTATATAACGGCTGAGAAAATGTTATATTGTATGACGCCGAACTTCTAACCGTGTATTCTTTCTACAGAGCAGCAAGCAGCAGACGTTCTTCCGCAACATGGCGGATGAAAGTCAACAACAACAACAACAAACAAAAAAGTCGAGGGCGCCGCGTAAGCAGTCGATGAAGGCGGCGGCCAGCAGCAGTCAACCTTCGGCCAGCAGCAGTCAACCTTCGGCACTGATTGCAGCCTTGTCAACGGGGGTGTCACCGCCCGTTAAGCGTCCCGTTACGCTGATCGCGGCCCCGTTGACGGTCGGTCGAAAACGGAGCGCCGAAGAGGCGCGCTTGGAACAGCCCGACGAGACGGCAGCGCAGCCCCCGGTCCTGTCGCGGAGCGGTTCGATGGAACGTGAATCGACGGCGTCGACACGCGCCACAGCGGTGAGTCTGAGACATCTGAAGTGCGCCGTCAACGGCGTATATAGAATCCTGTCACCCGTTACGATCGAGGCCGTCTCGTACAAAGGCGAACCCGGCACCACCTATTTGGGATGTTCCCGTTGTCGCCGGAAATTACAGACAAACAAAGATGGGGCCCTGATATGTCGAACGCACGGGGAAGTGTTTGTACCGAAATATTTCTTCGCGTTGCGTGTGATGGTGAAGGACGGCGAGGAGGACGAAGATGAGCTTTGGCTTACGTTGTTCGATAGCCAAATGTCTAATCTCGTCGAGTTCACGGCCGAGTACCTGACGGAATTGAACGAGGAGGATCTCCGCGATACCGTGCTCGAGTTAACCGGTACTAAAGTGGAGATTAGTGTGCGGAAGACGACTTGGAACGGGGACCCCTCGTATACAGTCCGCACACTAAAAAGATATGACGACGACGATGACTAATGTTGTTGTTGTGTTGTTTGTAGGAAGAGGAGGAAAATTGGCCGCTACTGGTAGATTTATTGAAGCACGCCAACGAACGACAACGAATGAGAGATCGTCAGGGGCTGGAACTAAGCAAGCAGAGCTTTGAACTATTAGCCGAGTCGGCCGAACAATATATAAGAGCGTTTTGGTTGGCCTATGAAGCAAGCCTATTTCGTAGTAGTTTGATGTACTAACAGTTGTGCTTTATGTGCTTTAGGAAGTGCGCTGCGTACTCCAAAAAATGCTTGCGAACAACGAAAGGATTCGCGCTCAGTACGACGAGGTTGCAACGTTCGTAAGAACGTTGTTGGAACGGGGTGTGCCGGCGGGGTCAGTGGAGGAGGAGGAGGAGAAGAAGAGGAGGATGAGGACTAATCATAATAATGTGTTGTAGGACGCTCTGATGCAACACACCAGACGTGAATGTATGAGCGACTTCATACACGCGTTGCTGACGGTGATATCACGTAAAGAGTAGAACTGCTTTGTGCTGTAGGGTAGTGGCGGAGGAGTACGTGACGTTCACGTATTGGACGCAATAATTGAGGAGGCGCTGGGACCCCGAACGCGCCCCCCTCCACCGACGTATAACGACAGCCTGGCGACGATGGGACCGTACTGGAGCGTATCGGAGGAGCTGGGGACGTGTCGGCAACTCGTCGTGCCGAGCCGGAGTCAGTTGATCGTACGTTACGAACGACTGGCTATGGATCTCATCGCCGAGACTATCGGCGAAATGGTTCTGGAGAAGGCACGAGACCATTGCGGGCTATGCGAATCAAATGAAGGCTGCCCCTACGTTCACATGGCCGGCTATCGCGCGGGGCGGCCGAATCGCGTCTACATGCAACGTTACGTTAAGCCGGGGTGTATCGTGACGCGGCACTTCAACGAGGTCATGGAAACGTTCCTACGACGATCACTTATTCCGTGTTTTACGAGACTAGTCCATATACTAAGCGAGACTACGGTGACGATTTCTTCCGGTGATCAGCAGCCGCAAACGGGCCGTGCAGGAGAATTGTATTTGGTCCAATTCGTATCCAACTGGTTGTTGGGTACGAATTGGCGAGATTACATGAATCGCGTGCAACTGGAGTCGGCCGTGCACACGTACGTGCAACGTCGGAGCGGACTTGAATGAACGAACACTAGTAGAACATTTGCTTGCTATCGAAACGAAGGCTTCACACTGTTGTAAAAGTACCGAATAAAACGTTGAAAATGTTCTTTCCGTTTCCGAGTTACCTAGTTAGAAAAAACCACCGCTAGTTAGAAAAATCTTCCCGCTACACACCACCGCTAGGGTTAGTTAGAAAAACCACCACACAGTTAGAAAAAGCTTCCCGCTACACACCACCGCTAGGGTTAGTTAGAAAAACCACCACCACACATTCTTCCCGCTAGGGTGTACTTACCACCACCACCACCGTCACCGTCGCTGTTATAAATAGCGACGCTCGAAAAATATTCATTAGAGAGAATGCCACCACCACCATCGCCATGGCAATGTCCGAAATGTGGGCGCTATTTCGCGACGCAGTCGACGTTAGAACGACACGTAAAGTGCGGCGACGAAGCGCTATGCGTAAAAGGTCGAGAGTGTCCAAAATGCGGCAAGCTATACACCACGCGTTACGTTATGCTACGACATCTGAGGCTGCAGTGTGGCCGTTCGTCGCCACCTAGTAGCGAATCAGTGGAGGCCGCCGCTAGCGCGCCGCCGTCGCCCGACGATCTACAGCGTGTCGTAGACGAGCACCGGCGTAGCATAGAGACGTCGGTGGCGCGCGGCGTCATACAGTCGCGTTACAACTATCGTATGACCGCCTGTACGAGTACGCGCGTACTCGAACCGCGTCTGAGGGAAATGTTTCGCGCGCAAAAGAACGCGTTTAAAATTAACGTTAGTTATGGTTTTGTATTACGCCACAAGGTGTCGGGTCGGTACCGATATTTTCATTCTTCGTGTAACTGTTGCGGACGCCTCCTCGAAACACCCGCCCTAGTTACCGATAGTCGTTCATTCGAACGATTCCTCGACGCCGTGCGCACTACCGACGTACTGCAGTACGCCATCGCGCAGCGTCCCGACTCGGGATGGATCGTCGAGCTCGTAACTAACGCCACCTACTTCGTGAACGTCATCATCAATCATCCTATCGGCTGCGTTGGCGTGACGACGCTTCCCGCCTACGTGCGCCTCAACAGGTCCATCGTGTCGTTGACGAACGATGTTCGAGGCGCGCCCTACGACGATCATCTGTGTCTCTTCCGATGCATCGCCCTTCACCTGCAAGGTCACCGACGAGGTCAAAGTATCCGTCATACGAACCGTTTAACGAAAGACGCTAAACGTCTGCACGCGCGGTATCGTAGCGACACGGCGACGACCTCGAACGGTGGCGGCGTGCGCCTGAACGAACTGGATCGCGTGGAGACGGTTTTCGGCATCAACGTCGTCGTCTATCGTCGACTGACGAACGACGTCGCCGAACTAGTCCGTCGATCGCTCGAAGCGCACCCCACGACGCTGAACGTCAACCTGTACGAGTCGCACTTCTCGTACATAAGCGATCGGCGCGCGTACACGAAAACGTACAAGTGCGGGAAATGCGGCAGCGTCCTCTGGCGGAGCACGTACAAGTTACGACGTCACGAAGCGACGTGCGAAGGCGGCGTTCGTCACGTGTTCCCCGGCGGCGTCTACCGACCGACGGCGTCCGTATTCGAGCGGCTCGACGACGAAGGCATCGACGTCGGCGACGACGACCTGCGCTACTACCCGTACCGCGCGACGTTCGATTTCGAGTGCTATTTCGCCGATAACGATCTGCCGACGAATAGCGACAAATGCCGCTGGATCGCGCGACACGAACTGCTCAGCGTGAGCGTCGCGTCGAACGTGCCCGGTCACGAAGCGGCGCGCTGTTACGTCACGACCGGCGATTCGTCGGAACTCGCGCGTCGCCTCATCGACGACCTGGAAGCGGTGAGCGCGGCGGCGAGCGCGATTCTACGTCCCCGCTACGACGCGACCTTCGAGGCGCTCGACGCGCTCGACGCCGACTGGCGGCGACGATGCAACGACGACGACGACGCCGACGCGTCACCGTACGCCACACTCGCCGACCGGCTGTGGACGTACCTTCGACAAATGCCCGTATTGGGATTTAATTCGGGTAAGTACGACTTGAACGTCGTCAAAAAGTACTTGACCCCCCTGCTCATAACCGACGACGCGCAGCACACGTCGTCGGCGTTTACCATTAAACGTCAGAACAATTACATGTGCCTGTCGACGACGACGTTGAAGTTCCTGGACATAACGAATTACCTCGCGCCCGGCGTTAGCTACGATCGCTTTCTGAAAGCGTACGGCTGCTCGGCAACGAAGGGCTACTTCCCGTACGAGCACATCGACGCGTTGTCGCGTCTGGACGAAACCGCTCTGCCGTCGCGCGAAGCTTTCTACAGCCAGCTGAAACGCGAGGGAATCTCCGCGGAGGCGTACGAGATTTGCGCGACGGCGTGGCGCGACGAGGGCATGACGTCGATGCGCGATTTTCTTGTGTGGTATAACAATCGTGACGTGGCGCCGTTTCTCGAGGCTGTCGATCGCCAGTTCGCCTTCTATCGGCGCCGACGTATCGACATGTTCAAGGACGCCATCAGCGTACCGGGGTTGACGTTGTTGTACCTGTTCAACGACCTGCCGAAGTCGATCCATTTCTCGCTCTTCAACGAGCCGAACAAAGATCTGCACCGCCTGCTGCAGGCGCAGATCGTCGGCGGCCCGTCGATCATCTTCGCGCGCCACCACGAGGCCGACGTGACGTCGATTCGTGGCGGCGCGCCGTGCCAATCGATAGTAGGCTTCGACGCAAACGGCCTCTATCTATGGGCGATAATGCAGGAGATGCCGACGGGCTGGTACACGCGCCGACGCGCTGAGAACGCCTTTCGAGCGGAACGCGCGCACCGCTACGGTCGTATGGCCGTGGAGTGGTTGACGCGCGTGGAGGCGGAAACCGGCGCGCGTATACGTCACCAGTTGAACGGACGCGAGAAGCGCATCGGAAAGCACCGAGTCGACGGCTGGTGCGCCGCCACGCGAACGGCGTATCAATTTCACGGCTGCTATTTTCACGGCTGCCCGACGTGTCAGGCGCACGTGACGACGAACGCCGTCAACGGTCAACCGATGACGACGCTGTACGCCGCGACGATCGCCGTGACCGCCTACCTGCGCCGTTTCGTCGACGAAGTCGTCGAAATGTGGGAGCGCCAGTGGCACGCCGTGCGACCGCCGGCGGTGCCGACGCCGCCCGACGCGTCACGATGGCAACCGACCGCCGCCATTACGCTCTCGACGATACTGGAGGCGGTGCGCGACGGCTCTCTGTTCGGCCTCGTGCAATGCGATATCGCCGTACCGGAAGCGCTGCGCGACAAGTTCGCCGAGATGCAGCCGGTATTCAAGAACGTCGATATCGTGCGCGACGATCTCAGCCCGTTCATGCGCGACTACGCCGAATCGCACGATCTCCTCACGCGACCTCAACGCACGCTCGTCGGTAGCTACTCCGGCGCGGCGATCTTGCTCGCGACGCCGCTCCTACGCTGGTATCTGGCGCACGGGCTCGTCGTCGAGCGCGTCTACCAGATCGTCGAGTACGCGCCGATAGCGTGCTTTCGCCGCTTCGGCGACGCGGTTTCGACGGCGCGCCGCGAGGGTGATATCGATCCCGACAAATCGATCATCGCCGATACATTTAAACTTCTCGGGAATAGTTCCTACGGGAAAACGATTACGCGCGTCGATCGGCACCGGGAAATCAAGTACGCGACGCCGGTCGGCGCGTCGATGCTCGTCAACAATCGGCGCTTCCGGCAACTGGACGTCGTCGTCGACGACGCGCTGTACGAGGTGGCGCTGAATAAGCGTAAAATCGTCTACGGCCTGCCGATACATATCGGCTATTTCGTATTGCAGTACGCAAAATTGAGAATGCTGGAATTTTATTACGATTTCGTCGACGCCTACATTCCCCGTCCGCTCTTCCAGTACTGCGCTATGGACACCGACTCGGCGTACATAGCCCTAGCCGGACGTGACGTCGACGCGCTCGTACCGGAAGAACGTCGCGAACACTACTTCCGGAATCGTTCGCTCTGGTTTCCGGCCGAATGCTGCGACGCGCACGTGGACGCCTACGTACGACGGCGCGTCGCCGGACTAGCGTGGGACGGCGGAGCGGCGGCCTGCTGCGCGCGCCGACGCCTGTTCGATCGTCGAACGCCGGGTCTCTTCAAAGAAGAGTGGCGCGGCGACGGGATCGTGGCGCTGTGCAGCAAAACCTACTACTGCTTCGGCGGCGTCGCCGGTCCGAAGTACAGCACGAAGGGACTGAGCAAGCGACAGAACGCCGACATCGACGAGCACACCTTCCTCGCCGTACTGCGCGACCGTCGCAACGGCGTCGGCTGGAACCGCGGTTTCCAAGTGAAAGACTCGTCCGTGTTGACGTACGTTCAAGAGCGCGCGGCGTTGAGCTACTTCTACGCTAAACGCCGCGTGCTCGACGACGGCGTCACTACGGCGCTGATACTCGTCTAACTCGTAAACTCGTCTAACTCGTAAACTCGTCTAACTCGTCTACTACTAACCTAACCCCCACCACCCCCCCTAGGGGTAGTTTATGTATGTATGTATGTATGTGTGGGTAATAATAAACACCAACAATTGTATACATCATTTGTTCGTTTTTATTTCTACTACAAGCGGTGGTTAATGAGGTTTTAATAAATCGTGTACGAGACAGTCATTGTTCACCCTATCGGTGCCGAATAGGCTCTGGAACGTCGTCAACGGCATCCCGCGACATCGGAGGAGAAGGTAGGCGACGCAATATTGTCCGCACACGTTAGAGATGACGCTCTGCAGGCGCTTGTCGTTGTACGTCCACGCGTCGCCGCAGTGGCGGCGCAGGAAGGCGCGGAAGTCGGCGTGCAGCGGCGGCAGACCGTACGAATCGAAGTACTCGCCTCGTCGGTCGGCGCCGACGTAGACGGCCACCCAGTGCTGTCCCGGTTCGCCGCCGTCGTCGGTGTTGCACACGAAGGCCGTCGGGTAGGTGGTGCCGGCGGCGGCGGTAAGTAGCGCGTCTTTAGGCACGACGCCGACGACGATACGTTTAGCGTACGTATCGAGTTCCAGACGACGCATCAGTTGAAACGTATCCATAGTTACTACCAGTCGTATATGACGTTCCGGTTCCGGTCGATTTCCATCACCGTTTCGAATTCCGCGTACACGACGAGGTTCACCGGACGCGCTAGCGGCGTCTCGAAATGCATATCGACGCCCACGCACCCCTGACGCACGACGTTGAAATGATCGCCGTCGCAACAGTCGGGGGTCAGGTCGAAACCGAAGATGCTGTAGCCGGCGCCGAAGTCCGTGCGCGATACGTCGTTCCTCTCGTCCTCGAACGCCTTTCCGGTCGCCTCGAAGAGATTCATGTAGCTGCGCACGTACCGGTTGTGCGGGAAGTCCGGCTGCAGCGGCTTGCTCGGCACCTGACGTCCGTCGACGACGAGCGACAGGAAGTTTATGTCGTTGTGACGCGCGTCGAACGGATTTCTAGTGTAGTCGCCGTTGTAGGCGACGTTGTCGATCATCATCAGGAAGAGGCGTTTCGGAATCGCGCCCATGTACAGGTTCTCGTGCGTGTGCGATAGCGCGCCCGCCGTTATCGAGAACGATTTGCAGTCGACGCGACGCATCGGAAACTTAGCCGTTCCCAACGCCCACGCTTTGATATGTCCCATCTGGACGGCCGGGTTCAACTTCACTTTTCGCACGTGCAGTCGAATCGCCTGCATCACGATGCGCCACCCCGGTACGACTTGCGCGCCCATCAGCGAGAAGGCGTCCTTCGCGCGCACTATGCGCACTTTCGTGTCGACGCCGTTCGGTAGGTGTTTGTTTAGCATAAACGCGTCGACGTGCAGGCGTCCCATCATCTCCACCTCGTGGCTATCGGCCGTCGCGACGCGTCGCGACTCGAAACCGACGTTGGCGTTGCCGAGCGTGTCCATCCGTCCGGCGGTGTCTTTGTACCACAACGACGCCGTGAGATGCGAACGTTTCGCGTCGCTACCGTAACTTAGCAACGTCTCGAGGTAGGCCCGGTACGCGTACGTATTTGTCGACGGCGTCACGAGGGTGTTGTTCAGCGACACGTCGATTTGACTGATCATCGAATGCAGGAAATTGTTGACCGGCGCCACCGCGGCCGCGGCCGCCAGATCGGTACCGTCCCCCCGCGTCACTTTGAAGCGCACGTACAGTTGAATGCTCGCCAGGTCCGTATAGTCTTCGCCCGAACCCGGCACGAGGAACTCGATAGGGCCGCCGGCGTCGAGAGCCGTCAGCGGCTGGTAGACGGTCCAATGACTACTCTCGGTGCTCGTCTGCGTCACCGGTCCGCTGAACAGCTCCAGTTCGGCCTTCACGCCCTCGCACGTCGAGCCGTTCACGAACGCCATCGTTGTCGTCCGTTCGACGTCTTCCGCCTACTGACGACCGTCGCCGCTAGCCGCGCTCTCTTTATGCCGCCGCCGCCGCCGCGGCGGTTTTTCTTACGTCGAGTTGACTTAATAGCGTATGCAGGATCGGATCTCCTCCGCGCGGCGGCGCCATCACCACCACTACGACGCGCACTCGAAAGTACGGCGACTGGTAGACGGTCCACTGACCGCCGTTCTCGAGTGCGCGCTCCATCGTCGTTACTCGTCGAATATGTCCGTTCGACGCGCTCTTTTCCGTCTACTGACGGTCGTCGCCGCTAAGCGCGCTCTCTTTACGCCGACGCGGGGACGGCGCTGCGTCTTTTTTTGCTTCTTCTTTGGCGCCGCCTGCGGATTCAATAGGCCGTCGAGAAGATCGGCGCCGGCCTCCTTCGCGCGCCTTTTTAGCGACTGTTTCAGATTGCCGCCGCCGACGACGTCGCGCGCTACGTGCATGCCGGTGTTGAGCGCCCGTTTTCCCAACGCCATCGCGCCCCTCTTGATAAGCGGCATGGCGCTTCGAAACAGACTCCCGAAGAGATTACCCAGACCGTGACCTCGTTGACCCCGAGCGCCGACGAAGACCGGCAGCTGTCCGCCGACCTGACGAACGTAGTAGTCCACGTACGGGTTCTTCGACGACATGTTAAAACAATTTCGATTTACAACGTCTGAAGTGAAGCGTCGTCACCACCTTCCCCTGCTCGAATGGTATGGGTTGGCCGTGATCGTCTCTTATATCGACTTCGACCTCGTCGAATTGATTCCGCATCAGCTTAACGTATTGCACGCGAACGAACGATTCCGAAACGACGTCACCGTTCTCACCGCGGACGGCGATGTTTCGAAGCAACGGCGCGAACACGTCACCGACGACGCGCGGTTCCACGAGATCCGTGTACACGTACAGACTCTCGATGCCCGCCGACATGTTCACCGTATCGCGACCTTCGTACTCGAACGTGTACGCGGCGGGCGACGTGCTGATGACGGGTCACGTCGCCGGCGCGGGACCGAACGCGGACGAACTCATGATCGTGTTGCTATGGAAACCTAGCACGTGTCTCAGACGGCTCGTATGAGGTATGATAAATTCGACACCCGCCGACAAACGTAGCGTAAAGCGGTTAGAGACGGCGCAGTATTCTAGCACGGCCTTGACCTTGCTGGTGTGTAATTTCTCTAGCGCCTCGTTGATCCTGTTGCACAACGTATAAACGTTGTTGTAGAAACCGTGAGGAATCGTCGTCTGACGATATATCAGCACGGTCGTGCCTTCTTCGTCTATCTGCGTGTAAACGCCCCGTTCGCCCGCCGCGCAAGTCAGATAGAAGTAGGCGTCCTTCTTTCTCACGTTGTACCACGTGTGCGGATACTGTACCGACACGGCGCCGCATTCCCCCTCCCCCGACAGGTCGAAACGTCGCGGCAACGTCGTGACGTAGTGCGTCAACGTATTTTCGGGGTGACGTTTCATAGACGCGTTGCTCGGCAGCGTCAGGTAAAAGTCAGACGAGACCGCCATCGCGTTGTCGTCGACCGACACTCATAGTCGGACTCGGGAGCAGGTAACCGAGACAGCTGCTCAACAGCGCCGTCCACAGGTTGGAGTCACCTTGACCTTTCGTCAGATTGTATATACTAACGGCGATGACGAAGTACAGGACGACGACCTGACAGAGGAACACGATTTCGGCCTTAGGGCATTCGTTGCCGCAGATTCGCCATGGAACGGGTTCGGCGGCGGTTGCTGTTGTAGCGTCGATGGAGTCCGCGTTGCGCTCGTCGTCGACGACGGACGATTCTTCGGCGTTCGTTCGACGCTCGCCACTCGAGGTAGTTTCGTCGTCGTCGCACATCGTCGCGCCACTGCGCCCTGTCGATGCAACAGGGACCTTTATACGGTAAGAACGAAGAGCCGTTGCATAGTCCCGCCTCGTGCAGTCGCCAGCAGCCGGTGTGACGCGTCCAACGATTCATCATAGGTCCACGAGCGACTCGGCGTCGATCCAGCTGTTGAATGAGGCCGGATATCCGCTCCATTTTACGAGCGCCTCCGAACCGCCGCCACGACGCCGACGACGCCGAAGAACCGCCTCCACGCGATATAGTTTGTCTTTCGGAACGACTACGCGTTGTAGTTCCGGTTCGTAGAAGGTGCCCTCTATCGGCGTCTCGGCGTCGTCCTTGAGGCGATAAACGGGCGGTTCGGACGGGTGCACCTCTACGACGGTGAACAGCTCCTCGCTCCAGTTAGCCATGTATCCTTTTTTGAAATGACCCCTCGTCTTGCTGATACGTACGCGATCTCCCACGCGTAGTTTCGGTTTTCGTCGTCGTTCGACGCCGTCGCCACCGTACAGTCGTTGCCATACGGCCTCCTGATTCGTCGCGTCGACACTCGCCGGCGTCCTACCGATGCTTCGGTGGTAGGCGTTGTTGTACGATTGCACGAAATCCGGTAACGCCTCTACGTAGCGCAGCGTTTCGTGTTTCGTAAAATAGCGCCACGTACGCGTCTTCAAAGTTCGATTAAACCGTTCCACGACGCTCGCTTTGGTCTCCTCGTTATGCGTCACGAAATGATGAACGCCGCGACTCTTTAGCAACGTTTGCAGGGGTCGGTTCAAAAACTCGCTGCCCTTATCGGTCTGCAGCGTGTGCGGCGTCTCGTCGTCGTCGTCGTTCAGCAGGCGCTCGAAGGCCGCGACGAGCGACGCTCCGGACTTATTCTTCAACGGAACGCACCACGCCCGCTTCGAAAACACATCGATCACCGTCAATAGGAATGTTATACCGTCGTTGTGCGTTTTCAGTCTAGTCAAGTCGACCAGATCGGCTTGCCACTGCTGGTTTCGACCGCCCACGATGACGCGACGTCGTTTGAAATGACGTCTAACCGGTTTGTGTAGGGTATAGGCGTCCTGCGACGCTAGCCACCTCTCGACGGCCGGACGTCGGAGCTTCGACGCCCGGTGCAACGCGTCGACGCCTCCGTAACTCCCCACCCGTTTCGGATCGAAGTACGCGTTATTCAGCTCGTCGTCGTCGTCGTCCTCGTCGACGTTTCGTTGCTGTCGAGGCTTTCGTTTTGGACGACGACGACTCCACCCGGACACCATGACGACGACGACGACGACGACGATGATACGATTATACAGAACGCGATAAGCGCGATGATGAAACCGACGACGACGACGACGATGATCGCGCGTCGTGACGTCGTCATCACGACAACGTATCCCACGCCGTGACGTCCCACGAAACGGATCTGCGTTTAGGTTCGCCTCGCATACGACGTCTCCGCTCAGTCGGCGCTGCTGATGAACTAGACGTCGACGGTCTCGTCATCCTCTCTTCTAGTAGCCGCTTCCGTCGTCGCTCCACGTACGAACGATAGCGCGGGTTGCCTACGAATTCCATAGGGATATTCATATCCTTCATGTGCAATCCGAACTCCCGCCATCCTACGGGCGTCGTCGTCTTCGATCTCGTTCGCATGAGATCGTTTACTAGATCGACCATATTACTCCCCGCGATCGCTTTACCGTCGTACACGAATTCACCGCGATCGTTCCATCGAGACAACGGATCGGCTTTCATTTTTTCGATCAGCAGTCTCGTCTTCTCTTTCAACGTTTTCGGCATACTGGCTACGATTTCGCGCTCTATCGTCTCCGACGATGGTGGCGCCGCCGCTGCTGGCGCCACCGGTACCGCGGGTGTCTCGCCGCTGTTCACCACCGACACGCGTACCGGTTGCGCCGCTCGAGCCGCCTCTATCGTATTGTACCGACTCAGCAGTTGATTGTACGACGCTACCTTTTCTCGTTCCGATAAATCCGAACGTTCTAGAATGTCCTTCATGTCGCTGTCAAGACTACTCAGCACACGTGATCGAGGCGTGCTCGACGACTGATCGACGCGTGGCAGGAGGCTTTCCACCAATCGTGGATCGACCAACGCCATCTTCTTCGCGTACTGCATCAATTACCGCCACCGCCGAACACCTGTCTGAGCAGCGGCAAGATAACGGTACTCGCTAACGGCGCTAGCAGGGCCGTCAAAAAACCACCCGCACCCTTTTGCAAGATGACACGCTTCTGCTTACGCGTCACGTGTTTGTCGACGAGTTTACGCAGGTGATCCCGGTATTTCGACAATACGCGTTTTTGTTTCGGCGACAACTTCACGTTCCCTTTCAGAATGTTGTACGCGCAATCGCACAGACTACAAATGAGACCGGTGTCCGCGTGGGCGAGTAGCGCTTTTCGCAGAGCGATGTTCCGCCTATGTCTCTCCAACAGCTGCAGGGCGACGATGTGTCTCTTTATTTGATTCGTCGGTCCCGCCACCTTCGGTCGTCTCTTCGCTCCCGTCACGCGCCCCGTCATAGCGACTAATAAACGTACGCCCCGTCGTCCCTCTCTTCTTATAGTCCGCCGACGCCGCCACCACCACCGCCGCCGCCACCCTTCCGTACGTACACGTACTGAAGGCGATCGTCCGGAAATATGCACGTACGCAAACGCATGTCCTCTTCCGTTTCCTGTTTCAGATCCACGAATAGATACCCGTACGCCGACGACGTCGCGTCTTTGAAAGCCTCTATCATGTAGTTGACCTTTCCCGGGTACATCTGTTTCGCTGGGTGACCTACTTGACCCGCGTCTCGAGGACTCTTGAATAGCACTATGTATTGAGCGTTCAGGCTGATTGTACGGTTTTCTTTCCCTTTCGGAAACATGTTCTGACGTAATTGTACGACCGACGTATTACAATGATGACTTTTTTTAGTAAATAGTACCGTCACCTGGCTATCGGTCTCCTCCATGAGGTCGTCGAGTACTAGAAGCGTTCTCGCTTTACCGTCTAAACGTTTCGGATCCGGCAGGCCGTCTACGAACTCTATTTTCGAAGACATAGACGCGTAGCCGCTCTGCCACTGTCCGTAACACCACAGGATTTTCTCCGGCGGCGGATCGATCATAGTGTCGTAACGTATCAAACGCTCGACGAACGTCGTCTTACCGCATCCCGTAGGACCGGCTACTATACACGTAAAAGGATGCTTCAACGACGGTCCGTTCATTTTTCACGACTGAACGACGAACACTTTTTTACGCCTTTTTATACTCATCGCGCAACTCCATCAACAGTTTACCGAGCGTGTTCTTCCCCGGATCGCCCGCGATTCCGCTACCCCAGAAACCCTCCTTACTCGCTACCCATTCCACCAATTCGACGTCCCCGGTCGCCAACAGTGCAGCCTTCAAATCGCTCGATCCGTCAAACTTCCTCTTCAACAACATCTTCATACATTTCATCCTAACGTCGGTCCATTTGTTTCTCATTCTCTTTAGTCGAATGTCGTAACTGCGTCGTTTCGCTGCGTAAGAGCTTAGCGAACTTTTGATTATTTCGGCGCATTCCACGTCCTCGTAGAATAGCGCTTTCCTATACTGATAGGCGTGCTCGACGGATCGAAAGCCTCGACCGAACGCCGACAGTCGACGCATATACATATTCGACAAGAACGACCGCGATCCACCAAACCTTATAGGCGACATCGTACCGACTACCGATCACCCGCTACCGCCACCGCTTATATACCACTCATAAAAAGTTGCGACTAACCTTTCGATCCCTAAGATTTTGCCCCGGTTACCGCTAGGTGGCCTCTCGAATCTACAAACGCATTACGTCAGCGTTGAGGACTACGAATGTTCGATGGTTTTAGCGTGGTTAGCGCGATAAACGCATTATTGCTTACGTCAGCGCGCTCTAGGTACGGCGTTGATCGCTAGGACTAAAATACTCTCTGCACTCACCGCTAGGTGGCATCTCTCTAGTGTACTGTCAATCATCCAATTAGTATCAAATTACATCGCTCATCAATCACGTTTTTTATAAGTAGGTTTCCCAAACTCATTAGTGTCAACCACAAAGCCTTTGATCTTTTTTTATGCATAGGATTAGTCTCGCATTATTGCTGACTCAGCTATGTGCTCGAATCGTTTAGTGGTCATTAAATTCTTTTTTATAAGTAGGCTTTTGAGATCGTACAGCCCTCACTATCTACTAGCATTTACAAGATGATCTTGATAGGTTGATCAAATGGTCTGAAAAGTGGCAAATGCTGTTCAATTTTGGGAAATGTAAATGCCTCCACACAGGTCATGGGAATGAAGAGGTAAAATAAAAAATGGGGGGTACTGTTCTAAGTACTACTGTAAAAGAAAAGGACTTGGGGTTAACCATTAGTGCTGATATGAAGGTTTCAGAGCAGTGCGGAATTGCAGCGTCAAAGGGAAATCAAATCCTTGGATTAATTAGGCGAAATATGGCGTATAAGAAAAAAGAATTAATAGTACCGCTGTACAAAACAATAGTGAGGCCTCATTTAGAATATTGTATACAAGCATGGAGGCCATATCGCAAGAAGGACATAGATATGCTAGAAAGAGTACAGAGGAGAGCGACTAAAATGATACCAAATCTGAGGGATCTTAGTTACGAAATACGCCTAAAAGAATGTGGTTTAACAACATTAGAGACCAGGAGATTGAGAGGAGATCACATAGAAGTGTTTAAAATATTGAATGGTTATGAAAATATTGATAGAAATTTTTTTTTCTCAGTTAAGAAAAATAGAAGGACCAGAGGACATGAAGCTACATTAGTAAAGGAGCAGTGTAGATTAGATATAAGAAAGTTCTCATTCTCACAAAGGACTGTAAATGAATGGAACAGATTATCTCCTGATTGTGTTGGTGCTAGTAGCGTGAATATGTTTAAAAATAAAATCGACACACACCTTAAAAAGGCGGGATACATGTAGATAAAAAGTATTGGACTCTCGATAAGCCAAAAGGCTTCCTTGTCCACATGCCATCCAGAGTAATTTTCTGGATGGCAATCTTGTTAAATCTTGTTAAATCATTCACTTTCAATCCATTAAAAAACTTGCTTACCGTGTCAGTCTCGACTTCTCTCATGATATTCTCTGTGTTTAGACTGAATAGGTGGGGAGACAAAATGCACCCCTGTCTCACTCCCTTGCCGACTGGGAACCAATATGTGGTACCACACTCTAATCTCACTGCAGACTGCTGTCCAACATATATATTTTGGATAAGTGATGTAATTTTCTGGTCAAAT
>CM034539.1:4706466-4841466 GCA_020002185.1 Paraescarpia echinospica
CCTCGTTAAGGAATATTATCATGAAACAAAAACACTGTTCGTAAGCGTTGACATCGGAGGAGTCGGGTGAAGGGTTTAGCCCCTCAATACTTTTGATGGCTAATAGAGTTGGTATAGCCCTCCATGTTTTGGCACGTAGGAGTGCACTTGGACGTCATTGGTGAGCCTCATCCCCCCCCCTATATTCACCACGTTCCGACGCCAATGAGAGTACGTATCACGGGCCCCATATGGCAGCAAATCACATATCGCTTGTGTAACCTGCACGATCCCCAGATAGCCATCCATATCGGCCCTACATTGGCTACATCCTGGCAACCTCGGGCCTATATATCCAATATTGGGCCGATATCGGTCCGATGTTGGGCATAGTGGTCGTTGGCACTGATGGTGCCGACATTGGACCTATATTGGCCAAAGATAGGCCATGTCGTATACAGACAAGGGTTCATCAGAAAATGTAACTTAATCTACCCTTTAAAAATATGAACATATGCAAAATATGTTACGTTAATTATAATAAATGTCTTTTTTGTAGAATTTCGGCGAGCTTATAGATCTTTATTTTGATTAAATGTTTGCAACATTTTGTGCGCCGCTGCACTCAGCTCATGCCGCCATTGTCTGCTGTCTTTGATAAATAGGTACTGCGTTGTTCTGTTTTAATCCGATCTAATCACGCCAATCATAGTATAAATCACTTCATAAATATATTATAAAGTGTATGTAGAACATTTCTGAGATCTTACTTATAGTTTGAAGTTATTTGCCAATTTTCTAAATCTAGAAATATAGCATCTAGCCTAGGTAGTAACGGTACAAATCTAAAACTAGTTTTTCTTTGGAAATGGAGTCGTTTCATGAGGATTCATATTGGACAAAAGGTAGAAAAATACATGCTAGGGTTGCTTCACATCTTAATAATCTTCAGAATCTTGGAGAAATTGATTCTGATGCTAATCAATCGAAAAATGACGAAACTAGGCTTGATGACAATGATGTGCCTGCAAATTGTCATGATCATGATGATGGTTGTGAAGAGTTGTCTTCGTCCTGTGATGAATTTGAGTGTTCTCTTGAAACGATAATTTCTGGCATACCTGATGCCAATGAGCATGAGCTAAATGTTGAAACTGATGATGATTTAGTTTACCAAATGTGCTCCAATGACATGAGTAGAGTTCATGCCTCCGTGATGGAGTCTGCATTTTCCAATGGCTCTGAGAGTGAGTCTGAGGCTGAGTTTTTCAATAGTGAATCTGAGTCCGACATTCCCGATTCGGAGTTCATGGATGAAAAATGTGCTGATATGTCTGCCAAATTAGCAGAATGGGCAAAATAATTTAAAATTTCTCATGTTGCTCTACAGCGACTTCTCTTACTTTTACGTCCATCTTTTCCAAAGTTGCCTAAAGATCCCAGAACACTTCTTAGTACACTTAGGAGTTATGAAATCCAGAGTATCTCAGGTGGACTCTACCATCACTTTGGTATTGCTCAAGGTATTTCCCAGACATTGCCTTCCGAGTTGAAGAAATTGTCAGATTTGGATTGTATACATATCCAGGTGAATGTAGATGGCCTTCCGATTTTCAAAAGTACGAAAGCACAGTTTTGGCCCATTTTAGGGAGAATTGTGAAGCCAGCAGCTTCTGACCCATTTATCATTGGTTTGTTCAGTGAAATCAGAAGCCAGGTAGTGTAGATGAATATCTGAATGATTTCATTGCTGAAGTGCAGCATATTGAGCAACATGGACTTGACATTGATGGTTTTGAGGAGAATCCTAGCATTCATTTGTCATGTTTTATTTGTGACGCACCTGCACGCGCATTTGTTAAAAATGTCAAGGGTCACAACGCTTATTATGGTTGCGATAAGTGCACTCAGAAGGGTGTATGGCAAGAAAAGGTAACTTGTCCCGAGATAGATGCTCCTCTGCGCACTGATGTTGCATTTGATGAAATGGCTTATGCTAGTAATCATTGTGTAGGAGGGAAACTATCTCCTCTCAGCAGGCTTTCACTTGGAATGGTCTCTCAATTTCCACATGACCCCATGCATCTTGTCTTTCTTGGAGTGGTCAAACGCTTAATCCTAAATTGGCTGAGGGGCCCATTTGTTAACAGGTGTCGTATTGGTGCTAATGCCATCAGTCGGATCTCTGAAAATCTTCTCTCTTGTCACCAATATCTTCCAAGGGAATTTCCAAGGAAATGCAGATCATTGTCGGAAGTTGATAGGTGGAAGGCTACTGAATTCAGGCAGTTTATCATCTACAGTGGTATTGTTGTTCTTAAAGGCATCATATCGGAAGCTTTTTACAAGAATTTTTTGCCTATTTTTGTTGGTATCTACTGTCTGTCCAGTCCCTTACACTATGCCACACATTGTGAGTATGCTAATGATCAGCTTCTTCTGTTTGTGCAACAGTGGGGAAAGTTGTATGGCACTGACATAGTTTATAATGTCCATAGCTTGACTCACCTGGCAGCTGATGCAATGATGTTCGGTCCACTTGATGATTTTAGTGCTTTTCCCTTTGAAAATTTTCTTTGTAAGCTTAAAAAGATGTTACGAAAGTCAAAATTTCCCCTATCACAGATTATTCGTAGGCTGTCAGAAATGCAAGGATGTAAAATTGTAAAAAAAAGAAAACATGGGGATTCCTTCCTGAAACCGCACACATTGGGACCTCTTCCATTAGAATTGAAGGGATTCTACCAGTTCAAGGGAATTTGTCATGCTGATCTATATTTCTCCATTGAAGATGGTAACAACTGTGTCAAAGTTGGTTCTCAGTATGGCCTTATCCGGAACATTGTTTGCAAGGACATACTGTATTCTGATCAATCTGAACCGTCAGTAATATTTGAGCCTTTTGGATCTTTTTCTGATTCCTTCAGTGATCCTTTGAAGTCATCAGACTTGGGTATTGTTAAGGTGACTCGACCCAGTGTGCATGTCGCAAATTGCATGCAAGTATGTCCGGCTACCCTACAAAGACACATTTGTTATTGTGCCACTACTTCATCAGTTCTATTAGTCAATGCTTCATGTTCAAATGCATGCTCTCACAACAGCGGTAATCCACTCCACCTAACCCTTACGTTCATTACCGCTGCATCTTTGCAAAGACATGTCCATTATCGCATTGGCGCCCTCTGATGAGCATGATGAGAAAAGTGTCAAATGTAGAGTTATCCGTCCCTACCTATGCGAGCTGTCGACCAATCGCTATTTGTTTACCATACGCTGCGTCGTCAATGTCAACAAAACATGTTTAAATTTAAACCCACATTAAAAATCGGGTCTGCGAATCTTAAAATAAATTTCAGTGTGTGACTCTGAAGACATTCAAGCGGTTACCACACCCACTCTCCATTGTAAACATGTCACGTTTTTGGTTAATATTGTTAACAGTCCAGCAGTGGTAGATCATCGGACTTCAGAGCCAACGCTTTAAAGTCCCGAGTTCGAATCCGCACAGGGGACCTGGCATCAATGTCCGCGGAGGTTACCTTTGCGATGCAGTCATGATAGCAGTTATCATCCTTGATTCGTCAGTACCAGCCGGTGCTCGCAGGTTTCCTCCTGTAATAAACTAACAAGCTGTGAAAGAATCTTGAAAGCGGCTCTAGACATGCTAAGCCCCAACCAACAAAAAATGAAATGTTCAAACGATTACATTATAGATGTTGCATCTACATCAGGCCTAAAATGTTGCTCTTGAAAATACAAGTGGCATAATTATTTTACCTTTTAATCATGTGAATATAATATATAATTTTATGTCTGGACTAAGATGAACGATGGCAGAATTCTACTAGGTCGTCGAGTTTGTGGACAATGGGCTGTTGGCTGTCATACCAGAAAACTGGTGGGACAAGGATGGTACAGGTTGTGCTCTGTGGCCACCATATAAAACCGATTCGTTGCGCCTGCGAAATGCAGCTAAACTCAAAGAAATCCCCATGGACACCTGGAATGCCTATCCAGTGAGGAGGATTATGTACAAGACCAGTAAGTATCAATTTTGGAAATTATGATAAATAAAAAAATTATGTTTACATTACTTCATTGCTTTCCACGAGGGCTTGCTGATGCGATAGGGTTTCAGTGATTTTTCTTTTCAAATTTTCTTCTGAAAAAAGATAAATATAAATCAACCAAACCATAAATTGTTTTTAGTGATTGTGAGCCTCACATCAAATAGCCCAAGAAATAGTTACCACCATTTTAATGACTTCCATGGAGTTATAAACAATGAGTTCTACTCCCATTGCTGCGGGAATGATAATGAAAGGAAGGGAAGTAACTCAAGGGAACCCGAATGATTTTGTCACTTGTTGAAAATAACACGACATGCAGAGGGCGCTTCAACAGTTCAGTCGGAATGTGTGGACTTTTCAAGCCATCAGATATGATGATGATTGGTTGGGGTATGCATAGCATTACAAACAAAGTTGATCATTGCCAGGGTGAATGACTTGGGTGCATTGAGGTATTTGCTTTTCAAAATCAGATTTAGGCCAGCCTACAATTATTTTTTGTTTGCGGTAACACCACCAACTCGGTAAAATTAGTTTAAAACAATTAAATTCTTAGCATTTTGCCAGGAAGTGTATCAGACTCTGCCTGAAACTTGTTAAAACACACTTAGCACACAAACTTTACTCTGTAGGTCCCGTGCTTACCTTACCTTACCTATCCTCTTCGGGCCTTGTGGCCCATAAGACTGCTGTGCGACTCCGCCACCTCGCCCTGTCAACGGCTATGTGTCTGGCTTTGCTCCAAGTTGCCCAGCCCAGTTGCTTCCGTTCTTTTTCCACTGTGGTTCTCCACGTTGTTTTTGGTCGACCAACTTTTCTTGTTCCTTCCGGCGTCCATGTCAGTGCTGTCAGGCAGTGGTTTTGGTCCTTCTTTCTCAGCACATGCCCGATCCAATTCCACCTTCTTCTCTGTACTTCTGTGCTGATCTTCTCTTCTGCTGTTATGTTCTCAATGTCTTTGTTCGAAATTATTACTGGCCATCTAATTTTTAAAATTCTTCTGAGACAGTTGAAATGGAAAATATCAAGTTTTTTTTTGTCGCATTTGTTTACTTTCCATGTTTCACATCCATACAGTAACACTGATTTGACCAGAGTATTGTATAATCTGAGTTTAGTTTTTAATGTGTACACATTTGAGTTCCATATCTGCTTGAGTTTCATGAATGATGTCCTTGCTTTTCGTATTCTGTTGTTAATATCGTCATCCCCTCCTCCTTGCTTGCTGACGTTTGCGCCCAGGTATGTATATTTCTCTACTTCATTCAGTTGTTGATCATCAATCTGTATTATGTTGTTGCATTTGCTGTTGATCCTCAGTACTTCAGTTTTCTTTTTATTGATTTTTAGGCCAGTTTTTGATGCGAATGCATTCATTTTTGTTGCCTTTGTTTGCATATGTCTGTAACTTGATGACATAAGCGCAATGTCATCTGCGAAGTCCAAGTCTTCAAGTTTTGACATGAATCTCCATCTTATCCCTGTGTTGTTTTCTTCAGTTGTTTTCCTCATTATCCAGTCGATTACCATCAAGAAAAGAAATCCGGACATTACGTCTCCTTGCTTAACTCCAGTTTTTACCTTGAACCACTCAGATTGTTCACCTTCATCTAACACTGCACATTCACTGTCCTCGTACAAAATCTGGACCATTCTGATTATCTTGTATGGGATTCCATAGCTCGCCATGATTTCCCAAAGGCTCTCTTGGTGTACAGAGTCAAATGCCTTTTCGAAGTCTACAAAAGTTACATATAGCGTTGCTTGCCATTCCACTACCTGTTCTATTATGTTTCGAAGGATGAATATCTGCTCAACTGTGCTTCGTCCTCTTCTGAAACCTGCTTGTTCATCTCTCAACTTGTTGTCAACTCCATCTCTTATTCTGTCTATTATCACTCTTCCGAACACTTTACTGGGGACAGATGTTAGAGTAATACCTCTCCAGTTTCCGCACTCTGTAAGGTTACCTTTCTTTGGTATTTTAACAATCAGTCCTTGTTTCCACGTCTTTGGTACTTTTTCTTGTTCCCAAATTGTTTTGAATAAGGTCCCGTGCAATGACATTGAATCTTAATTTTCAGCTTCCTGGGAGAAAGCCAACAAGAAATGTAAAGTGGCAGAATCTACTTCAAACCTTGATAGTGCCTTAGATGGAAATGACGAGGATGCTGGTGAAAATGCAGTCAGGCTGTCTAAAAGGCGTAAAAGGTAAATTATGTGACACACCTGAAGATAATATGACCCGTGAAGAAAATGCAAAAACCCATGATGGAAAAAGAGAAGATTTTTGCCTCGCAGTAAATGGAAATCTGACTGCTTGCTTTCAAAGCATAAACAACGAATAGATCATTATTTGTCTTCACCCGTGAGGGATATTTCCTAATCCTTGAATTTTCCACAGATCTCCACAGCGGTTCGACGATGAAATTTATGAAGATGATGACTGTGCCTCTGAAGATCCAGAAAAAGCAGAAATCGAGAATAGGCCTACCAGTAACCACCAAAACGAAATCGTGTCCCGTTCACCTCCTCCAGCTCCTTGTATATCCAGATGTACTACACGACTGTCTTCTTTCATGAACATGCCACTACAATAACAAAACCATGAGTATTCCCCCCTGATATGCAGATCGGATTCGTTGTTGTCTTTGGCCTGGAAATCCGTATCTGAAATACGTTTGTGGTTTTATGTTTGTCATAACCATAACAGCATACAAGATATGTTATGATTATCATTTTTGATCAAATTTGAGTCCTAAAATGTTCATTCACTTTGCGTACTTCTCGTCGTTTTTGTACAGCAAATCCTTTTCATCAATCTCGGGTAGGGAACATTTCATGTTACCCCTCTGACAGTATCCATTATTTGAAACTGGTTAGTGGTAGCTGTCCGGTCATATTACTCCCCCCACCATATTTCTTAGTAACATATCAGTTTTCGTCAACTCTGACATAAGATATACATATTTTGTTTTTCAGTCAATAGATCTTTAGCTACACCATTGAGGGCCATAGATTCTTCAGCGACAACACCCCAACGTACTGATGGCACTCCAAATTCCTTCCGACCTACTGTTAGACCTCGGACATCTGGAAGTCGGTCTTCTGATGATGCAAACATGGAACATGTGATGTGTAAGTGTCCAGAGCCGGAATGTAAAGAAGTACTTTTACTTTGTTACTTTACTTTTGTAGAAAAATGTACTTTTCTTGAGTAACAAAGTACATTTTTTAAGATGTACTTTTACTTGTAATGAATTACAATTAAGGTATACTTTTATGAATGTAATGAAGTATCCATAATTTATGTGTAAACATTTTGGAACTTCTAACCTGTTTGCCCCCAGCACAGATCTATACATAGATATCAGCGGGTATTACAATTGGTATTATTTTCTGATTTGCTGATTCGTTACCATTACCCGACATGATTACCAGGTGGTGTACAAGTTGCAAAACAAAATGACAAGCCATTTACTTAGAAAAAGTTCTTTTGTTTTAACTTCTAGTACAGGTTTTTACTTGTACTTCAAATACATTTAAAAAAAATATTTTTTACTTGCGTAGCTTTTGTCCTAGTTACTTGTACTTGTACTCAAGTACAAAATGAATGTACTTCTACCAGCTCTGTAAGTGTCTATATATGTAGAGATGCTATTCAGTGTTCTGTCTGCTCAGTAATTACTGTCTGTCACCATGTAGGTTTTAGACTGAAAAAGGGAAAGGGTTAAATTAGTAACTGTAACGGAATATTGTCCTGGTGTAAGCTTCTAGAACTGCTGGGGTCATCCAAGTTATGCAATTCATACATTGATGTTTTAAACCTTTTGCAGCAAGAATGCTCACTCCTGTGCTCACTGTCCTCGAAGACATACGACAACAGCAGCGGGAGCAAAAGCGAATGCTGCAGATGCTACTGGCACGCCAACCTCCGCAGGAGTTGCCGGAAGATGCAGATGAGCAGGCCGGGGACATGAAACTGCCATGCGAGTCTGAGGAAGAGCTGCTTCATCTGGACAGGAAGCTGGCGTCTGACAAACGCTTTGAAAAGAAAATGGTTAGTCTGCATCCATTGGATGAGCTTATCAAAATCTTGTTGATTGAAATATCATGGACCTTAATGCTTTCTAACTGGTTGAGTACATTGCATTGTGGTCTCCATCAGTGAATCTTCAAAAAATAAACCAGAAATGTAGGCAAATATTTCAGCAGATATCTACCCCAACACTGTCATGAAATCATAATGCTGATGTGTCTTTGCTTAATACTAAAGTAAACGTTGGTCTCTAAATTACCAAGATAGGACCGACCATCATTTGTTCCATTTATTTTCTAATGAATTTTTTTTTAAATTTGGGTTTACAGCCACTTTCAAGATTATTTCGCTCATATCACGGCTTGTCAGTTTACGGCAGGAGGAAGCTGCAACACCCGTAGCGCTGAGTTTTGCAGTAAACCTTCAAGCACCAGCTGGTACTTCCTATAATGATCGCATCGGAAAGGTAACTTCCGCGAACATTGATGCCGGGTCCCCGGGGCTGGTTCGAACTTAGTACCTTAGGCTCTGAAGTCCGACGATCTACCACTGCCCCTTTCTAATTGTCCGACTTCGGAGCCAAAGGTCCTAGTTCGAACCAGCCCCGGGGACCCGGCATCAATGTTTGTGGAAATTACCTTTCCGACGCGATAATGATTGGAAGTACCAGCCGGTGCTCGCAGGTTTACTGCAACACTCAGCACTACGGGTGTTGCAGGTTTCCTCCTGTCGCAAATTTACAAGCGATATGAGCGAAATAATCTTGAAAGCAGCTATAAACCCCAATTTAAAAAAAATTAATAATCGCTTCTTTTTTCACCAGGTAAGCTTATTGGGCACAGTAGGCGGGTGTGGGCTGAAAGATGTCGTCAGAAGGATTTGTAGAGAGGTACTGACCAACGACCTCAGCATGAACTACAATCCCTCTGGGGCAAAGAACAAGAAGTCGTTCAATGCATTGCGGTCGCTGAACAAAGCTATGTACAGTAAGTAATTGTAGTTTAAGCTTGAATACGTAATTCATTTAAATGTTTTTCAGGACAGAAGCTTCAGAGAAGTGTTCTCAGATCTATTTCTGTTCTAGACATATTCACCCATGAGAAAAGTGCAAATACTCGCCCCAATTTGAAGACGGATAAACGACTTCTGGGAATCCCAATATTGTGTATTCGAATAATTGCTTCTATTTCCTAAACATTGCATGTAACACTAGCCGCGGTTGGTTGAAATGAGTTTTATTATGACCAACTGACCTGCCGCCAACCACTGATATAGTGAGCGAGCTTAAATTCAGAGTTTTGCAAAGCGATCAGCCAGAGGGTACTGCTGGCTGGCACTGACGTAATTAGCAGCAGCGACCCCTAGCGCGCGAGGATGTTGTAGACTAAACATTGGTAAAATTGTGCAAGTTTATATGGTGCCGCCAATATTTTTGCGGTGCAGTTTGATCTACCATATAAGCTGCACTTGGTGCAGGTGCAAAAATAAAACGAAATCGTTTCCTGTGTAAGTAGCCTCTTTAAAAACACAACAGTGAGAAGCATTTATATTTTTAAAACGTTTATGGCATAGTTTTGTAAAAATTATTTTTTAGCATTGTCCATGACATTATTTCGAGATTGGTATCTTAGTGTTTCCTTTCATTTTAATTGCAGAAGCCATCAGAAAAAACGAGGAAACAAAGGACGCCACAGACAAGGCAATTCAGGAATGCGTTTCCAAGTGGTTTACTGGGGCCAAGGACAGGAATGGAGGGAGGATCAAAAGAAGAGCATCAGATACCACACAAACGACGGAACAAAATTAAATAAAATCTGTAACAGAAAATCAAATTGTTGCATATTTATTTTCCACAATGGATTGTTATAAACTGACGGAAGTGTATTTGAATGCGGTCATGATAGGATATGTGCTCAGATTTACTGCAACACTAAGTGCTACAAGTTTTGCAGGTTTCTTCTTGCTATAAACTGACAAGCCATGATATGAGTGAAATAATCTTGAAAGTGGCTCTAAAGCCTAACACATACACCCACACCCTTTCCATTTGAGAGAATGTACACTGCTTCATGTATTGAATCGTCCAGCTTTTATTTTAACATGAATTGTTTGGAAATGAGCATGAAATAATGTATAAAGATGCACGTTTGAAAAATATCCTATTTCACTGTGGTAAGTGATAAATTTACACCAGAGCATCCTAATTGTACATGTAAAGTGGATTGCATTCTCTTATACCCACCAATTAACCCACACGCAGCCAAGAGTGGTCCCAGATATATTGCCTAGGTGCAGCCAATATAGCCATCATTGCCAATATCGGACCGAGATAGATCCTATGTGCAAATCCTAGATTGGGCCGATGTGGGCTATCTCGGTTTGACATTGGGCCGACATGGCCGAGATTGGACCGATGTCACATGCCAATATTGGGCCGATATCTGTGCCAACATAAACTGACGTTGGGCCGATATCGGGCCAATATCGTTTGGCTATCTGGGTCTGTAGTCCTATGTTACTAAGTGTGAAATAACCCTAGTACCTTAAAGGGGCATAATCAGTTCGTTTGCCCATCGTCAATCCCGTTCTTTTATGTCCAGATGTGTAATGTGTGAATAGTTTAACTAGTGCTCCCAGTCGGTTTAATTAAAAAAATGCGTACTTGTTTTTGTAATCCTAAAAAAAGATTTGTCGTTACACCGGGTATAGCTGGCGAAAGCCAATTGCGCTGTCGACCTACTGCGCTATTTCGGTCACGTGCTTTACGCGAGATCGGCATTCCACGCATGCGAAAACAATAACAACATACACGTGCTTTGGCGTATCAAGATGAAGATTCCAAAAAGGTTGTACGAAGGTACGTATTACACTATCGCAGTTAGCAACAAGAACGCGTAGCCGTGTATTAATTCAACGAGAATTGCAACTTGCGAAAGTCTACACTCGACTCGAGTCTGACTCTCAGACAGTCACCATTGCCTTGGCATATGATATCAGCCAGAGATTCAGTCAGAGACTGAGAGAGTGACAACGTCAATGAGCATAATATTTGATATGTATTGTATTTGGTAACGCAGGATCTTGTTACTAAGCTATGTTATTCCGACAATACATATAGAGAGTAGATGGCGTGAGGTGCGTAATGACAAGAAACATTGCTTTGTCAGCAGGCCCCTGTTGATCGTGCAAGTAACTTAGTCAGGGAGCATCCGTAATTTCGTGCAACAGAACGTCAAACAGGGGAGTATTATATTGGTGGTCGTAATTATTAAAACATTGTTTTGTGACTCATATTTTGATATTATTACTGCAGATTATTGTTGATTTCCATTGTATTTTATGCACAGTAATTAAGATTTTTATATGACAACCATGATGGTGATTTTCTTCAATATATAAATGTAAACGTGTAAATACATAAAATATCAATACAGTTAGAGTACGCCATATATATATATATATATAAGGATTACACAAGAAAATGCACGCACTTATCTTCATTGTGGTCCTTGATGCCTGGCTATAGTGTATGTAATGCATTAATTGGTATCTTGTGATATCTTTCAACTGACATATGCCAACTATTATTCTGTATTTACCAAAATATGTATATATTCTCACCACAGCAATATATAAATACATAATATGTCACTTGAATTATTATATTACTAGATGCCAGACTGCAACCCATGAATGAGACTGAGAGGCGGCAGAGGAGGGGATAGTGGTGGTCACCCGGGCCAGGCAGACACAGAGAGGATACATAGTCTGTGGGAGGGCCACATTTGATCAATCAGACACAGACATATTAATACACCTTTAAAAAGTATTTAGCATATGGCGATGACTCTGAAATAAATTTATAAATAAATTATTCATTCTTGAAGAAGGTAGACATACATAGTATGAACCTATGAATACTTGACGAGGAAAATACACTGTTAGCTTCACAATAACACCTCATTTTGTTATTTCCAACATTCACCTTGACCATTAAATCTCAGGCTTAAAATGTCAAACATGAATATGTGTAGTAGTTACACATGACAGACACTGACATGAATTTGTATACTGAAAACAAAACAAAGTTTTACTGATTAGCAGAATTCAAATCAGTCTATAATATTGACTACTACCACCTAGTAAAGAAAAATAGTAAAACAAATTCACCATTTTGAAAAATAGCATATTCCACTAATGTCTGCATGTTGTATCAACCCACCCCCTTCCTCCACCCGGAACAACCCCAGTAAACACCGACTGTTCCTAAGATATCAACATGTATAGATGCAGCTGTAGCAGAACATTTCTTGCTGCCTCTTTTCTTGAGAAATGCTGCAGATCATACATGAAACATTATTTTATATTTGCTGATTATGACGATGAACAACTCCATAATTATTTACTCCCAACACTACTATGATGCCTGTTTTTGTTTACTGAATATATGCTTTTCTTTACAGGAGTTTGAACTAGTGTGCTTAGTACTACTAGCTCTCCAAGTTTATATGGCATACTGGGCAGTTGTATATCCAGGATCTCAGACAAGATTCTACAGCCATGCAGTATGCTGCATATTAACAGTTTGTCATGTGAATGTCCACCGAGTGATCCCAATTGTGTCGTGTGTTGCATCCGTGACAGATTCCCCAGTGCCGATGGTGTGTACACTGGCTTCCAGATCAATCAGTTAGCTTGATTGACTGAAAACCAATGTAGAATGCAGGTTGCTTGACATAAGAATGTGGTGAACACTGACCAGCTCTGCAGTTGGTGATGAAACGGTGGGTGCCAGGGTCTGGCAGATAAGGCATGAGTCTTCGGACAACAAATTTAAACGCTGTGAGAGAGGTTTAGTGTCGAGCATTCTTCGGTGAACTACATCTGTTTAGATATCGATGACATCACTGTATGTTTTCGCTGTCTTTGATGTTACTGCATACCAGCTTCCTGACTTTTTGCTATACATCTGCATCCACCTATACCGGAGAAAAAGTGACAATTAGCACGGTTCTGACATGTATGACATTTTTATACGTGACAGCACATTTATCAAAAGTCAATAACACAAGGTATTTGTATTCAATTCAACTATAACATTTAGCAGTGTCCATTAAAAAAATACATTAATTATCCAGCATTGTTGCAGTGGTAGGGTTCCATTGTCTTTGTGTTGCTGATAGTCAGTGGCAGTCAGAGTTCTTGCAACATACACCAGGTACTTGTTATGTACAACATAAGTTTGTGATGAAGTAATGGTATTGAAAGCCTTTTCACAGTTTTCAACAACAATCTGTTGATACACTGACAGTAGCATTTTACTTGTTTAAATTATATTTATGTCCATGCCACATATCATTTTTTATTAATTATTCTTTTTTATCACTGTTTTATATTTTCACAAATAATTTACATTACATTTCTCATGGTAATTAAACAACACTTGTGTAAGGTTAGTTCTGATATGGTGTAGTATCCAATCCTCAGGATTGCTCAAAGCGCTTTACACTTTACTCCCTGGCATACCTATTAAATCGAAAACACCACCCTGACTTATGTGGGAAGCATTCAGCCACACTGAAATTAATATGCGAAGACTATCCACCACTGTCTGTAGCAGGCACTCTTCATACAGCTCAGTAAACTGGAGCAATGTAGCATGTAGTGATTGTATATGTAATTCTTAGTCACATGGCGATGACCCTGTCTAGTCTCGTCACTATTTTTGCGAGTTGTAAACACACCAAGCATTGCACAAACTACACAATTTTCGAACTTGATATCATATTGATGTTTTTTTAAACAAAGAATCGTAATATAGTTATTTTATTTAATATTACATTTGTTCAACTAAACATCTTTCTAAGTAATTTTTTCTCATTGGTTTACATTTTATGGGCATTAAATATTAAAAATTGATGTTAAATACACATGATTGTTTAGTCACTAATTTTGTGAGTTGTAAACATATAAGGCACGTATAAACTAAAACTAGCATTTGATATCACATGTACTAGTGTTGTTTTTTTGTAACAAAAAATCGTGATAAAAGTAACTGGTTTTTTTATATTTACCTGACATTTTTTCAACCTCTTCCTAATTTTTGTTTCTATTGTTGCTTTGCATTTTATGTGCATGTGATGTGTATGTGATATTAAAAATTATTACATTACACATATCAAGTGCAGTGATTGTACCTGTAGTTGTATTGTGCTTTTAATTATCACATACAGGGGTGGATCCACAAATCGAGCCTGGGCGGGCACAACAACCTCCACTGGTGGCCGAACCAAATGGTGTACTCTAAATTTTGTTGCTACCGAGCTGTCATAACTATAACATCAGCTGTTCTGCTGTCTCGGCTGGAGTGGTGATATCGGAAGATGGGGGGGTGCTATTGAAACATTTTTGCCACTGCATAGGCATGATTATTATGAAAGTACAATCATTCGAAGGTTTGGCTATATTGTTTCACGTGTATTTACTTGCACTGTATATACGAATTTATGTTTGCAACAGAAATATTCCAAAGTAATTTTTTTATAAATATAACTTTAAATTCAAAAGGTGAACTGCAAATGATTGAAAGTTTCACAAAAGCCCTATCAACCAAAGATGGTGTAAATGTACCCACATAAGATTGGTCAGAATAAAACATAATTGTTAAAACCAATCACACATTTGGATATCTTCCATTTATTATGCTATGATTTATATGTATATTTATATATTACGTTTGCATAGCAGCATCAATTAATACTTACGTTTGTTCTAACTGTCCTGAACTGCATCCATTCGCAGGAAGTGACTGAACACCTCAGTTGCCTTTGCTACGACCACTGATGCTCGATAGAACCACCACAGATCTTGTCATATGTGATGGCTGCAGTGGTGTTAAGGTAGTTCGCTTTTTTGTGTTGAAGCTGCCAAACAAAGTCATGAATTGGAATATGGAATGAGTCAGATTATTTGTGAAAATGAAGATGGTTTGACAGCACTACTACCCGTCAATATATATAATATATGTGTGTGTGTGTGGTATGTAACTTGTAAACTTTTTAATTTCATTAACTTAATTAAATTAGGTAAAAATATGTTGCACAGTCTTTTGCCCAATGGTCATTTGTCAAGCACTCAAGTGTGAAAAGGTCATTTGCCCAGTTGTTAAACAATTACAATGATATGAGAGTGGCAAAGTTATTATTGTATATATATATTGTAAAAGTGTAGTACAATTTACAAGTGTCAACTTATTAACTAACTACAGGTAGAACACAGATGGGCTGGAAAGAAGGTTACAGGAAACAAAGTCACAAAGTAATTTTATTCGAAAAACACCTAACACAGCTAATTAATGAGGAGGACATTTGGCTGGCAGTGGGTGAACCCATGGCAGTGTCCACAAAGTTCTACTGTTTGCTCAGAGGGTGGATTACCACCTGTTACCATCCAATGATCAATATACCCTTTGATCTTTAGCTGGACTGCAAGGTTCCACTGCAAGCTGGCTAAACTTCTCTAAAGGCTGGCTGAGTCACTGTAAGTCTTTAGAAGAAGATTCCAGCAGTTAGTCATGTCTCTTATAAGAGCAACAAAGGCATTTTATTATGGACTTCCTGATTTGATTTAACAAACAAAAATGATTATGGCCTTTTAACTGCTTGCAACTGTGGTTATTAACTAGAGGTTTCTGACTGAAAAAGTATGTTCCTTGAAGCGAAGCCTCTGTGGCTTCAGTATCATCAACGTGCAAACAATTTGTAAACTGTCTTGTCAGAAACCTAGCTGCCAACCCTGACTGTATTTGAATTGAATCATGCAAAGTAAGATGAAGTGAATTAATTAAATGAAACGAAAAATAAATTTACAAAATGTACAGAATAAAAATCACCCGTCAACAAAATGTATATACAGGGAACTGAACCAGTATTTCCATATTCTAGACATGAATTTCACGTTACTATTAATAATGCTACGAATCAATATGTTTTTTGAGAACTGCAGTCGGCATATAGATCTATATATGTTAAATTTGTAATAACAGCAGAACAGTTAGGTAAATTATTGTTAACAAACATTTCACTAGCACTACAGTATCTGTCATAACCTAACACCATTCGAAATATATTGTTGTAAGAGACATACAATTTCCTGATAGCATGTAACGTTATTGATAAATTGTAATGTTTTGGATGTGCTTTTTTTGGTGAAAGACCAAAATAAAAAACAAACAAAAACAGAACTTCTATAATTTACATATACAAAAGAATTTGTAACTTAACAAAACGTGGGCTGCAATTCTTTGTATAGTAACGGTAATTCTCTGCTCTCTCACATAAATCAGTCGCAAGCTATCGATACATGTTATTGTTATGGACATTTTCACAGTATTGAGGGGTGGTGGCTTTCTGAACATAATAAGCAACATAATAATTAATATTATATTCATACGAATAAATTTGCGTGGCTGACTTCTTTGAAATTACTAACCTGTCTCTAGAAGAAGTTTTGCGAACGCAGCGTCTGTTCTTAGACTTAGTACGTCTTACTCCAGCTATTTCTTGTGTGACTTGTGAAGTTGTGTCGTTCTATAAATCCATATTGGTTTATCCCAAATAAACCGTCTGGCGCGAATATTGTCGTTGTATGCGTAAATTGGCCCTTTTTCGCCGAGTCGGTGGCATATATCCGAGGATGTCCCATCGCCGGCGTAAATGCCATAAAATAAGAACGTGTTATATAAACACTTGCGAACACTATTATCAACAAAAACGGCTTGATCGAGGCACCAATCTTGAGGGTCAGAGGTCAGTCTCGCCCAAATTTGCGAACACGATACTGTTATATCAAGTTTCCACTTCCAGATGCATGTCCAAGTTCAAGTAAGTGTTGTTAGTTTCGACTCCTTCGACGCAAAACCAAATTCGAAATAGTTCGCAGTTTGTTGATTAATTTCAACAAAACAAAGTGGCACAAGTGCACCAACGAACTAGGATACAATAATGGATACTTGATAGCTTTGCTTTTCCGGAAGTTATTCAGAAAAGCGAGGAGGATCAAATTGAACTGATATTGCAGGTTTAATAATCATTCATAAGAAATGCTCGCACGATCTTCTGACAAGATATATCAACCACAACCGCAGTAATGCGCAAGTCAGTCGTCGTCACATGTCAACTTACAAGCTGTGAAGCCGAATGTCCTTTCCCGAACGCATTCGTTTCTTGTGCATCTCCATGGTGCTTTTCGATGTGGCGTTCTCCCTTGTCTTAGCAGCTGTAGACACTGACATCTGGCACCGAGGAAGATGTTCACTTCGTTGTTGTAACCATTGCCTCTGGGAGCTAATTCCAGCTGCGGACGGCAGAAATGGTCTCCATGGCCGGCTGAGTTTGATGGTGGACGTGCCACGGCGGATGTGTCATGGGACGTTGATGTAGTGACACGGAGGTGAGAGATCCTAGCTACACCCATAACGCACCGCTCAACGCAGAACCAGCCGACAGACCTCGCTAAAGAAGAATTGCCACCTGCCACCGATCCGGAATCGATCGATGGGTCGGCTTAGTACTCGCCAGAAGCCAACCACCAGGTTCGCGAGATTCACAGACTCCATACGCCGTCCCTTCTCCCGGTTGTAGTTGTCTGCGGCGTCGCGTAGGACCCTCCCAAACTGCTCAGCCGTAACTTGGGGTGGGTCACCCATTGGCGCTGTCTTCACACAACGCGTTTGATTGTTCATCGCGTCGTCTTCCATGTTTCCCTGGACCTACACTCAAGCTGCCGAGGACACTTCTTTTATCGGTTTGATACGTTCACTCCTTGAATTTCTCTGCGAAACACGTCCTCGTTGAACACTGCAGTTTGATTCTGCATGCAATTTCACAACGATCGTTGGTTCATCTGTTTACTCTATCCAGTGACGGCTTTTATACGGCCATGCACGTCAGCACTACTACAAAAATCCCGCGCTGTAATAAATAGATCAACCGTGTTATACCATTTATGTTTAGCAGCGATGCGTATATGACGTCACGCCTGTCGCGGCTGTCTGTGGTTATGTGAATGGAGGAAACAGACTGTTTTGCCTTAGCCTCGATCACCCAGACTCCCCAATAATGCTGCGTTCCAATCACCTCGTGTAAGTCGTGAATACAACTTGGCAAACTGGAAAGTTCACTGGCTCATCGAGTTTACCACTTGTAAATTTATGCAACTGGGTCAAGTTAGGGTTACGAAGTTGTATTCACGACATACACGAGGTGATTGGAAAGCAGCATGAGGCTCCACCGTTGTGAAGTCTCGCTGCAACAATGACGTTTTCCTAAGGGTTTAATCAGCTCATTTACAATCTGTTTTCATTTGTTTAGAATTTTTTTTTGTTCACATCAAGTGTATGTAGTGTGTGTGCGTATGTGCGTGCGTCCGTGCACGTGTACAATCCATATATTAAATGTTATAAAGTATTGTTTATATAACATTCTACAAATATGTCAGATTTTAAGAGGATTATAAGATAGGACCTACACAGCGTAACATGAAGAATACCCATAACACTGAACACATAAACCAGGCATCATCGAAATGCAATATTTGGTATTCCTAAAGTATTGCATTTCAATACATTCCCAGAAGCAACAGGGCCTACTCACCACTGCATTGCAACATTCACAATGTCTAAACTATCATGCACACTGTAGGAGTGTCGTATTCCTTCGCTTGGTTAACAAATGAAAATTTATGTACTTTCGCTTTAAAACGTGACGTTTACTTTTGTTACTGTGCCAGAGACAAAGGCGTCACGTAAACAAGGACTACTTTTTAAAATAACTGTTTGCGGTTTTACGCGTTACAGGGCGATCGCTGTCTGCACGGTTCCAGCGTAAACATGCCGTGACCGCTAGTTCAGTTAGAGCGACAGAGGTTATAATACATTTACTAAACTGTAGCCCGCATTGTTAGGCTTGTTTTTAAATATCGACGCGCCAACAGTACGCAACATAAACCTCTGCTTGGTGATGTATATAACTTGCACACCTCAACTACCTAGAAAAGCCAACGGCTTGAGAATGTGAATTTCGATGTTACAGTAGCCACAAACGACATACCAAAAGGGATTTCTCCAGTAGCATGTCTAAAACTAGACGTTTGAGGAAAAAATTGAAGTTCTACAAATAATGTAAGTCAGTGTAAACATTCTCAACATAGAATATTTGAAACTAATGTTGTCTGCGTTATGTTGACTTAACCCGTCTTGATGTCGAAGATTGCTAATGTTACCACAATGCGAATAAAATGTTACAATCTTTAATTATTTATAATGATTTGTCAATGGTATTAACACATCACCGCGTGACAACGAGTAATTTTAGATACTCATGTTCTGTCTTAACCAGACAACACGACATTGCTAATTATATTCATTTGAACACGGGGAATACCAAAAAAATCACAAACAAATGGTATTTAAAGTGGCTATGACAAGATTTCTGCAACCCTTCATTATTTTTGAGAAAGCAACTTTTAGCAATATAATATACATTTCCTATATTACAATTGAACGCCGTGATTGAAAGAGCCGATATATTCATAAATAAATGTGATCATTCACAGTGATCTCGCAGTTGGTTCTTATAATCCGGTTGCGTCATTTTGTGACGTCAGCGAGGAATGTCTCCAAGGAGGCACGTTTTTTCGAAACAATCGCATTATACAACATAACTTATGCGGACGTTTGACATAGATTACGTAACTTGGAACAATCGTAGAACAGACGCAGTGCTGCATGTATTGTAGGTTAAGTAATATATACAGTCCCCCGCTGACGTCATCTCTTATTTATCTCACTCAAACATCACTTTCGATTCACTTTATAATCAAACTGCAAACTAGTTACTGTGTTTATTATTAACAATACTATACGAACAACGATGTGGTTATTACAATATGAGCCTTGAATCATAGTTTAATGGATATAATTATACAGAATATTAATATATGGAGGCAATACCTTTGATACCCACGTAACATTTCCATGAATATCTTCCCTTCATGCAGTATATTTCTTAATGCACAACGTGGACCTTAGATAAGTGCCGAGGGGTGTAGGTTACCATAATAGGCATATATTGCTTAGTGTTGAGCCTTATCGATGCTACAACTGTTCCGGTCTTCCGTATATTTCACTGCAGTGTTAGCCCAGGAGCCAATGTATTTTTCATTTGTCGACTTTCTCCAAAATATACAATATTACAATTTTCAGGGTGGTTATTGGCCACGACCTGCTTTTTAGTAGTAATCTTCAACCCAATTTTGGACACTGAGTCAACTCCAATAACCCTCTTGCCTGTGTGATCTCATCTGAAAAGAAATTATATCGGCTGCATAACCTCAGGTATGGCATATTTAATTTTTACCTGCATACACGAATCGCTATACCTCTTCACGTCCGTCCCTACAAAACCATTCTGCATGAGGCTTTGTTGCACGACACAGTAAGAATAGGGTTAATGTATACAGTATTTGGTCAAACTTAAGTACATTTGGTCAAATAAAAGTCCTAGTACATTTCACTCGTAATGATAAGCAACAATGACATGATTCAGGTGCAAACTATGAACCTTTTGAAATATATATAATTGTATATCAGGATTGACATTAAATTGTATGCACCACACAACCAGTAGATAAGTTCACACAACCAGTAGATAAGTATTGTTGTATTCTAATTAATCAAGTAATGTAACTAAAATGTACATAACATATATATTTGATATTTTGGCAAGTACAATTAGCAGGTACTTGTGATTTCACAAACACAAATCCAAATTATAATACTGAACAAAATGTAGACAAGTACAAGTATTTGACCTCCAACCCTGCTAAGGAACAAGACAGGTTATCAACGCTGTTCAATATGTCCTTGACTATAATCTACTACACAAAGCAACGGACGATCGCCGATTTGAAGTAAATACTTCCGAAGTAATTTATGCACAATGAGATGTGTAGCTACACATGGTATAAGTGTATAAGAACGATATGTACATTTAAAAAGTCATGTATACTTGATATCCGTACAAACACACTAGCACACGCACGCACATTCTCTCATAATGATTCCTTTCATACATTGTCATAGGGTACAGTGAGGCGTATGTTATAATTGTACAAGGCCGGCTCGTCGTATGTTGACTGACATATGTCAGGGATGCGTTCTGTGTCTTGCGTCACGGCGAAGTCGTACACGTGCAGTGAACCCCGATACCTAGAAGACCCAGAAATATGTTTCAATCAAAGTTGTACACCACGGATTAGTGTGGTTACATATTCACCTAACTACCTGTCATAGAACATAACTTCAAATATAAGTTTAAATCGTACACAAGAAAAACGACTGGATCAATGAAGGTGAACGTAATGCGAACTTTTAATGTATTCTTAGTTGTGTAGCACTGAAACTAATGGTAAGTCATACTATTGCTGTAGGTTGCCCACTACTCACTACGAGGTTTCCAGACATCACCAGATTGCATATCAATTATAATTATTCATTATATCAGAAATTATTTGTACGTTTGCAACTGACTAAAGTATACTGACCAAAATTCAAGATGTGGTTTACACTGTTTACCTGGGTTCCTACAAGTGGACGTTGTCTGAATTAATTTGAAAAAGGTAGTATTTGTGCATTTTATGCAGAAATATTCGGTCACGTTTACAACCACCTAATTTGACCTACCGTTAAGCATATTAGTGTTCTTGTGGACCACACAGCTGGCTTTACGTCGAAGAGAAAGTTGAAGAGACAGCTGAAGGGAATGTGGTGGAAGCTTGCGTGATACCAGAACAGGAGGAAACAGCAGGAGACAGCAGAGAATGACTGGTTTCAAAGAATGTACAAACACCAAGAGGAGTTGAGAGAAGAGACTGGAATGAAGAAACAACTGAAAATGAAAGTAGCTGGGAGCTGACTGAGATTGGCAGAACACAGCGAATGATTGAAGGGAGACTGGTATACAGCAGGGAAAACAGACGACGATGGCAGAATAGGAAGACGAAGACATACTTAATGTTGAGGGATAGTTAAGAGACCTCTCAGAAGGACATACATGAACTGAGTCGAGAGAATGGCAGAGGATCATGAGAGATGGAGAAGACTGATCGAGAAGGTGGAACAGATGAACAGATGAAGCCTGATAGGATCAATGGTAAGGTAATGAAGATGTGGTTATCTTTTAATAGTAATAAACACAATAGGACCAATGCCCACCGTCGATGAACCATGTTGTCCAACCCATCTGTTTCCGGGCATTTCTCCTGAGGCACATTGCCCCAGACAAGCAGGTTGTCCTCAAAGTTCTGATACCCCACAGGATGTCTGAAACAGCACACACATGCTGCTATGACGAAAGCACATCAATCCCATCTGGAAGTTAAGTCTGATCTAGTTTCAAGTGATATTAGGAACGAAAAACTACACAGAAACTCAATATTAGACATATAATTATAATTTAATGCGACAACCTAATTAAAAATAAAGAAACAAACAACTTGTTTTTTTAATTATTATTTTAAACAGAACATAATTTATAGCATGACCGATTTATGACGGCAATTATCTTATCTATCACGTGACCAGTTGCCTAGCAAAACCTCCGTCAAGCCATCAGAAAACATGTGGTGGGTTCTGACATCCCGTCGTATATTTTGTTGAAATTCTGGTTACAAACGTGTTTCTTTATGATAAAAACATAAGACAAAGTTCATAGAGAGAACTGAATGCGGGAATATTTGATTTATGAGCTGTCATGCAGCAATAGTAATCTTAGGTCTTAGGTGTTGTTTCTCCATAAAGCCCCTTCTGGGGCTAACCTAAGAGTTGTGTAAATTTGAAAAAAGTATTTTTAAAATTAAAATAAAATAAATAATTATGTAAACCAAGTGCAATAATCTGTGCAGATTAAAAACACAGTCTCTGTCTTAATCTATAGTCTGGTAAGGTGGGCTGGAGCAACAAGGTGGATGGTACTCGGAGCTTGTTGGAATGGGTGTAATGTGGGTAGGCTTATTGTTTCTGGGGGGAGTAGATTCCAAGCTCTTATAACTCTAAGATAGAATGAGTATGCATATGTATTTATGCGTGCATGTATTTGTATGTATTTGTTTGGATCGTTGTTTCGTGGACGGGAGCATGGGACTATAAGATGTTGTGGTAGGGTAATGTTCAGGAGGTTGTGTTTTATTTTATAGAAGAAGGTAAGTTGGTGTTGTAATCGTCTTCTTTCTAGAGTCTGCCAACCAAGTTTGTTTATGAGGCTAGTTACGCTTGTTGTGCGGCGGTGGTCATTTAAAGAAAATATAGCTGTGCTTCTTTGAATTTTTTTTGGGTATCAATGTTATTTGGTGTATAGTGATTCCAGGCTACAGCTCCGTACTCTTGTTTTGGCCTTACTAACATATTGTAGGCTGTTTCCTTAACTTTAGATGTTGCAGGGTGGAGAGAGCGTTTAAGGAGGCCAAGTGTTCTAGTGGATTGAGATGCAGTGGTGTTAACATGCTTTGTCCACGACAGTTTAGAATCTATTGTGATGCCAAGATAGGGGTGTGAATTGACTTGGGAAACTGGTTGGTTTGAGATGGTGTAAGTGAAGTGGCTTGGTTTGCGTTCATGGGTAATTCTGAGAAGTTTACACTTTCGAATAATGAAGTTCATTTGCCACTTGACTGTCCAGTCGGCTAGTTTGTTTAGGTCTGTTTGAAGGATGGTATGGTCTGCAGGTGTTTGGATTTCTCTATATAGGATCGAATCATCGGCGAAGAGTCTGATATTTGAGTTGATTGAATCGGTGATGTCATTTATATACAGTAAGAAAAGGACAGGGCCTTGGGGTACTCAGGACATGACATTTGCAGGAGCTGAGTGAGAACCATATACTGATACAATATGGGTGCGGTTTGATAGAAATGACTTTATCCATTGTAGTGTGTTACTTTTGATAGTAGTTTAATTTATTGAGAAGTCATGAGTTTTGTCCCGTTTTCTTTGTAGTCTGATTATGGTTTTTTTATCCAGGGTAAATGCTGTTTTTATATTGTCATGCGGCTATGGATAGATTGTTCTATCAGTTGAGTGTAGTTTTGGTGAAAGAAGTTCCAATTTGTACTAATGTGTTGATTATCAGTATTTCGGGCAAAGTACTTTTGAGCAAGAAGGGTACAGTTTGATTTGAGGGCTTCCCAGTTAGCAGACTTATAGTTGTACACTGTGTGTGGAGGTTTGGTTTTCTTCATGGGGTTCATATTAATGTGAAAGAGACCAGCTTCGTGATCGATCATGCCAGTCACTGGTCAAAGTCAATGATATTTCCAGAGTTTAGTCGGGTCAGTTCATTTACCATATTTGTTAAACCACATTCACTGACTATTTCAAGTAATTTGTTGTTTTGTTGCTGTGTGCTGGTTCGTTGTAAAGAGGTTTTCCCAGTTGCTGTCTGGTAGGTTTAGGTCCCTGACGATTATAACTGATGGAGGAAGTTTGCAGCCACGGTAGAGGATAGCCAGGGATTCATGTAGGGCTTCCAGGGATGTTGTATGATCATTTGGTGGTTTGTAGTAGGGTGCTAAATAGATGGCTTTGTTATGAAAGAAGTGTAGTTTAGTCCAGACTATATAATGCAATTCATGTATAGGTATATCCATTATCAACATTGTTGGCATGGCAAAGCTTCACGGAGCTCACGCGTAAAAATCGATTGTGACATAGACAAACCGTGACGTACTGGATACAAAATTATGTTAATTCTACTATGCAAACGTCATGCTTCAATGACACCACAACAGGTGACGTCATAATCACCGTCATTGGCAACACAGATCAACAACTGGGCCGCGTTCAGTAAAAAGTAACTGACCTATCTATCAGGTGGCCTGTTGCCTAGCAAGACCTCTGTCAAGCCATCAGAAAACACGTGGTGGGTTTGGACATTCCGTCGTATATTTTGTTGAAATTCTGGTCACAAGTGTTTCTTTATGACAACAACATAATGCATTTTAAAGTGACAACTGTAAGTTTGTGAAGTGACAACTGTAAGTTTGTGAAGTGACAACTGTAAGTTTGTGAAGTGACAACTGTAAGTTTGTGAAGTGACAACTGTATGCGGGAATGTTTGATTTATAAGATGTCATGCAGCAATAGTAATGCAATTCACGTAAGTAACCGTTATCAACATTGTTTGATGGAGGTCACGCGCAAACATTCGATTGTGACGTAGGCAAACCGCGAATGGATACATCATTTTTATTGGTATGGTTGGTACATTTGAGCACTTTAGTTGACACTCAAGTATGATAAGTTGAAATTTGAAGGTATTCCTAATTACATAATAGGGATGGCGGTATTTTCGTCAAAAAAACACATTCAAAATCAGCAGCATCCATTTTGAATGCGGCGAACATCGTGGTACGTAAAATTGAACCACTCAACGTCCGGTGGCGAACCATGACGGATCGCGACATGGCGGCGCGAACTCTGAACACGGCCCTGCACACTGCACGAACCTGTTATGAACATCCCAAAGTCTAGTGACCATCCGCTGATCCCAGACACAGAGAAGTCCGTCCTGTGCCCCGGACACGACCTTCCAGTCGTCCATCTGGACAGTGGTCACTGCTCTCGAGTGACCAGTGAAGCAAATGACGGGTGCCGGGAGACGTCTGTCGTACACACGAACCCTGCAGTGGAACCACGATGACAATCATGAGTGATTAGTGTTTCCTTTACAATCAAGACTTATTAAAACTACATATGTAAGATATGTCCATGCATCTTGTTCAGATTTTGGCGACGTAGTCTCATAGTGTGGACAGATCGTGTGTGTGAACAGTTAATGCGGTCACAAAATAATATGTGAATAAATCCCTCTCTCCATTATTCCTCAGAAAAGACAATATATACAATGGATATATTATTTAAGAGGTGACTCAGAGTGCCAAAAAAGACATTCTTGGGACAACAAACAGTAAAACATAGCTCATGACAGGTGCAAATTCAGCGAAAAAATTACCCATTGATGTTGTCAAATGCAAACACTGTTGGGATGGAATGACGAACACTGGAAGGAAGTAGAACATAATCACTGTCAACACAATTGCTTTCAGAGCTAAATGAGAGTACCTGTGCCCAAGAGGCTTCAAGATTTTGATGACCTCAATATTACCTGTGAAAGTTTTATAATTCACAGAAGTAGGACGTGCTTAGATGTCTTCATAGCACCAACCCTCCCAACAATGATAACACCCTGGGTTACTGACCATGCCAATTTGTTAACGCGAGCAGAACCGCCATCACTTGCACTGCGCAAGACCCGAAGACATGTTTGTAGAGATGGCAGAACAGTAGCATCATTACTTTGTTAGCTCAACATACCATTATTACTTTTGCCTCAAATTAATTCAAGGCATTCTCTGTGTTTTACATACAAGATTTCTTGAAAATATTTTAGTTAACTAGAAGTTCCACCTAGTTACCCAATATAACAGCCAGACTAAACACATGTAAAGGACAATTAAGATGTATTACTGCGGCATCACTTTGAAAGGTATTGTTGGGATACAGTTTAGAGCCACACGTTGGGAAACAGATTATGTGCACAGCAATACGCAATTGGTGATCATATCACTTGATGTTCCTATTTTATTGACTGTATATGTTCGAAGGCAGAAGTTTAAACATAACATTTATAGGCTAATGGTTGGCATGGTTTCTGGAGACAGACACTGGATGTGGGTACGTTTATATTTTGATGTGCCAACAACACACAGAAGCAGTACAGAAGACATCTAAAATTACATAAATATTGCCAAATATTTCACAAGAAAATAAAACATGTATCATTTATGTTTTTAAAACATTACAAAAACTGAAGTAAACAGATTTGTGAAAAAAATTTTTTTTGCATTTTCCTTGACATTTCCCCCTATATTTTTGCCAATAATAATAACTGAAATATATATTAGTATAGCTTTACTCAGAATTTTATTATGACCAACTTTTGTTAATACTTTAAGATCCCTAGATTTAGCTGTAGGACATCAGTATAGCTTGACTTCTGCTTGAAAATGGTAGCCATGTTTAAAGATGGCAACCCAAAAGATAGTAAGCTAAACTTCTGTAACACCTTAGATATTGGTGTAACTGAAAATCATAGTGGGAATTAGTCCCTCAATTTGAGAATCAAATCTTGTCTGGCTCATGGACTATTACAACAGGTGATGTACTGCGTAAACTGTGGGTAATGTAACAAACAATTACCAGCCAGACTCTTCTGGTTTCAAATGTAAAAACTTACATCTTATCAGCACATCCTGTCACGAAGGTGGTGGTTGGACTGTCGGCCATATTGATGGATGTAATTCGCCACTGGTGACCTCTAAAGGTCATGCTTTCTCTAGACATGGCTAGATCAAACATTTTTAGCTGCAATATAAATAGTTAATATTAGTTAATAAAAATTTGGCATTCATAATGTCTCATGTATCCAGATAAAAACACTGATCAAAGGACAAGGTGAAATATATAAGATAAATTGAGATAACTAAAGATAAGCTTAACTAAGTTAAGTTTAATAATATGTAAAACGTCTTTGTTATTAAAAACAACAGTGCCACTATTTGAAGCAAAACTGAAGTATTATCATTCTTACGTGACATAAGTTGGACAATGGTAAACGCACACATAAAGCCTTTCCCATGAAGTGATTTCAAAATAGAAAAGAAAGTGTTTGGATGGTCTGGAGTGCAAACAAAACAGGTTTTGATGATAATTTATCTAAAACCACCACAGATTTCTCCAATAAACTCAACCCGTTCAGCTATGACCACTCAGTAAAGTACAAACATCACAAACCTTATAGACATTACTCAGATCATCAAAAGCAGAAACGCCCACAGCTAAGTCTGTACCATCACCATCAATGCAGGAGACAGGGTGACCAATCACGTCGTAGATTGCTGTCATGTGACTGTGACCAGTGCATGCTGGGTAAACGTAGACACTGTCTGACAGTACAGCAGTGACAAGGGCTGTAGACCCGGTACCTGAACCTGGTGGGGACAAAAGCTTCAGCTGAGACACCTGCAACAAATCACACGAAGTAAAAGGTAAGTTCTTATATAGCGCAATATCCAGTCCCTTTACTCCCTAGTAGTCCTCTTCAATTGAACACCATCTCAACTTCTTTCAGAAACTTTCAGCCACGCAGCAATTAATGCAAAAAAACTATTCATACAGAAATATCCACAGGTGTATATAGCCAGGTACTTATTCATTTAGCTAAGTGAACTGGAGCAATGAAGGGTGAATGAACTTGCCCAAGGTTCATAACGGCCTCACAGGAATACCATTGCACTACTATACTCCACACACGTACTGAGTGAGACAAACACACAAGTCTTCCAACTTATTTATTTATATTACAGAGAACTCACTGTTGGGCACGTTGTCTAGTGATCAGAGTGTTAGAATGTTAATCGAGAGGATCAGCTTTCAAATCAACCTCTAGCCGTTTGAAACTTGGGCAATTTCATTCACCCCACTTTGCCTGTGTCTTTAGGAAGAGACACTATAAGCCATTGGTCCCTTCTATCTGGTGTCTGTCAGGGGAAGTATAAGATCCTACACGGGGAAATGGAAAAACCTGGTGTCTGTGTAGGGACAGAAAAGGACCCATTCAAGTTTTGAGACAGATTACATAAAAGTTTAGTTTTTATCTTTCAAATCACATGCAATAAAAAACATGATTTCAATAAAATAATTCCAAATTGTTTTATTAAACTGATAATAAAATGTTTGTTTCTAAAATTGCAAAAAAACATGAACATCTTTACATTCACCCTCCTGTGTATGTATTCTGACTTTTGACGTTGTGTATGTATTCCGACTCCTCAGTTTTGTGATCTGTACATTTCCTTAGTTCTATAAATGTACCTTAAGATCCAAACCATTGTGGTGTGACACGTGTATGTAATGTCAGTCCAAATACCAGTGTTAAAACTTTCTTACCTTCTCCTGAAAATCTGCCACGTCGACACATGTCCAGTCATCTCCACTGCCCTCTTGACCTTCGACCCTAACACAGTTGCTGTACGCAATGACCAGGAGTGGTTCAATTTTTGAACAACAGAGGGCACTGATAGGACCACTGCAGCTGAATGAGTGGATCGGGGAGGTCTGTCCAGTATTGTTCCAAACATCTACAAATCCTGCACCACAATGACAAATTTCTTATTTACACCCACCCTCTGAGGGAATTCAGCTATCACCATCACAATATTGTCATATAAAGCTTGTTCACAGTGATGTCATCTGGTGAATAGATCGACACTCATTTATCTCTGGTGGTCTGCACCCACCAACGAGCAACAAAACAAGGGCATTCATTATCAACATTACACTATTTGGATCTTACAAAACGAAATCACAGGGCTGCTTGTTTACAGTGCTGCCATCTAGTGAATCAATCACCACTTAATTATCTCAGGTAGGCAAAACGTCCTCTAGAAATGGAAAGCATATATATATATACATATAGTTTTATATTCACCGGGTTGTGGGATGTTCTGTAAGCCCGCTAGTCACGTTGTGGTACGTTGGCCAACATTGTGGGACGTTTTCAAAGTCCCACAACCCATGTTGCGTTGTGCGACACCCATTCGACTCTCAATAGATGTATGCTAATTTCTACGTAATATAATCCCACAGCATTGTGGGATTGTTTGGTTCGCATTAGCTAATGTAGATGGCGCTAGCATCTATTGTAATCGTCGACTGGAAACGAGTTGGTGCCGCTCATAGCCGCTACGCCCACAGAAGGGTCGAAAGTCAAAGGTAAACCATTCGCACGGGACTCGGGAGGCATTACGCAGGAAAATGGAAATATGGCGACAAAAAGCCGGCGGACAGGAATGGTAAGCATACATGTCGTTTAACAGTATTTGTTTAATGATTACATATGTGAATAATTGCAGTCTTGCCCGAACAAAACAGATAAGTTTGCAGTCATTAGGTTATACTAGTTGGTAGATCTGTTTGAACTAGTGCAGCAGCCTCAGCAAATATATTGAACGCTAGCAACATTAAGATTAACGTTTTAATTAATTGACTGTCAGTTTTTGTCATGCAAAGCTTAACGAGATTTGCGCAACAAGTCGCTATTTTAAATAATTCACAAGCATTTAATCGATATTATGCAAACATATGTAGTTATATAGTTTACATGCGAGAATGACGTTGTTAAAATTATTTTAAACGGCTATAAATCGTATAATATACAGTGTAATCATAAACTAATAGATTGCCAAACTAATTTACGTTGCTTAAACGACATTCGTAGCTCCTGTTTTTGTGCAAAATTCAGAGGAAGGGTTGGGTCTGTGGGCATTTTTGCCATCAACAGGATTTGCATGTGACATTTCTGCTGAATGAATGTGAAACCTGACCATAGATTTGTAAACACTTTGTGACTTGTCAATGATTTATCATTTCCCTGTACTGCTGCCTGGGTTACTTGTGAGACCAAAATGTTTAGGTAAAATTCCACTGCATCTGCGAGCTATCGAGGTACAAAGTCCAAGACATGAAACAACACATTATAGCAATAGTTGTCAAAATTGTGGCTTCCACATTCCAAGTTTGATCAGACGCCCTACCCTACTTTACACCCACTGGCACTGCTCATTGAAAACTAAAATAGACGGCAACCACGCGAACAACATTATTTGTATTAAGTACTCTGTTTAATAATTTTTTATTATTAAGTACTCTGCTTTATCATGTCATTTACCTGTAATTTTACTATACACAAGTTTATTTATGTAACTAGGACTTTGCCTTATTAACTTTTACTTTTCAAACAGTAATTTATTTAGCTCTCTATATGCGATTTTATGTGTTTTAGAAGAAGAATTTGTTTTATTTGACCCAGACATTTCAAATAATTCATACAATACATCCAAGTCAAAAAAATAAATAATACAAATATATAACCTTATAGTAAACATGGCATAATGTATGATAAATAACGAAAAGTAGGGTCAGGAGACTCCTCTAAGACTATGGTAGTCGCTATCGAGGAGCCACCTGTTGTAATAAAACTTTAACTGAATCAATACATCACCTAATCAAATTCTTCCAGAATAAGAAGAAGAAAAAAACCAATAATATGTATGCATGTGTGTAGTGTGAGCAAGCTCACATGCTTATTGAGTTTGTCGTTTAGGCACTGTTTTGTACTGTATCAAGTTGACAGGTGGTTGTCGGTTCTTAATTTTGCATACATATATAGCAATTTTGCCTGGTGCATGTTACTTGATAGTTTTGTAAAAAATAAAGTTTAACATACTTGGCAAATCCTTGTGAATTGTGTGTACTAAGCTTTTCTTTGACAATATCAGGAATGTTATTTAGTAAAAGTGGTAAATTATGCCTTTCTTAGCAAATTCATGTTTAATTTTATAAGTGTATATTTTATTCTTGACTCTTGTATCATGATTATGTACCTCATAGTTAAACATTATCCTCCAGTTTTGTAAATAAACTGGTAAGTCATTGTGTAAATATTTATAGTAAAATTTTAATTGTTGTAATTTAAGAATGTCATCTACTTTTAACAAGTTGAGTTTTTTGTGAAGTGGTTCTGTGTGGGAAGTATAATTACTTAAGGTAATAATTATCAGGGCTTTTTTTGAAGTTTTATTATTCTATTTGATTGAAAGCCACATGCCATGATGCAATAATTAATGTGTGGCACTATTAAAGAATTATATAATATCATTTTAATATGAAGAGGTAACACATGTTTCAAGTTATTTAAAATGCCAATTTTTTAAGAACAAGCATTTGAAATTTTGTCAGTGTGCTTTTTCCAGTTTAGATTTGTATCTATAATTAAACCCAAAAAATAAAATTATTTGACTTGTTCAATATTTACATTGTCTATCTTCAGAGTAAGTGTCTGTATATTTTTCTTTGCCTTTTGAAATGTCATGTATTTCGATTTTGTTATGTTTAGCGATAATTTATTTATTTTGAGCCATTCATTTATTTTTAAAAGTTCTTCATTTATTAAGGATTCTAAATTTTCGTCATGTATGTTATCGCTGAAAGTGTTTAGTGTACTTGATAGAGTTGTATTATCAGCATAAATTATGAAATTAAAAATTTTACTGGCTTGTGCAAAATCATTTATATATATGATGAATAACAGGGGTCCTAAGATTGAACCTTGTGGTACACCTGTTGTTATTGATAACATATTTGATTTTATATTGTCAATTTCCGTATATTGTTTACAATTTGTTAGGTAACTGCTGAATAAGTTCAGATGTGTTCCATGTATACCATAATATTTCAATTTGTCAATTAAAATTAAATGGTCAATGGTATCAAAGGCTTTGGAAAGATCTAGGTAAATATTAATGGGTATTTCATCCTTAACCAGTTTGGTTATTATTCTATCTATTAATTCTAGTGCTGCGTATTCAGTTGAATGTTTAGGTCGGAATCCATACTGATGGTCAAAAAAAAGCTTAGTCTTTTAAATAAGATGATAATTGTTCAAAAATAATTTTTTCAAGTATTTTTAAAATAGCTGGTAGAAGAGATATGGGTCTATAATTATTGAATACTGCTGGCTCACCTTTTTTATAAATGGGAATTACCTTAGCAATTTTTAGTTTATCAGGGAATATTCCTGTGGTTAATACTTGATTTGTTAATAAAGTTAAAGATGTGGTTAGTGCAGGTTCAAACATTTTTAGCAGTTTGGTAGAGAGACCATCACATCCACAGCTATTTTTGTTGGGTAGATTAATTATTGTTCTCTTTATGGTATCTTCTTCAACATATTTAAATGTAAAATTACAGTTTACTATTTTATTTAGATAATATGAATGATCATGAATGCCTTTGTATTTAATATCATTAGCCAGATTACTACCTATATTGGTAAATAATGTATTGAATTTATTTGCAATTTCTAATTTGTCTGCCACAATAGAATCAGATTCTTTAAAATATTTTGGAAATGATTTATTAATTTTATGTTTAGACAGGATTTCATTTATAGTTTTCCAAGTGTTTTTTATATCAAATTTAAATTGATTAAAACATTTGTCAAAATACAATTGCTTTGTGAAAACTTCTTTTCAAAACACTATTGTATGTTTTTAGATTAATCAATAATACACCATATTCAGAAGATTCAGGGTTTGTGATTGTTAATTGTTTGTAAAGTTTGTCTCTGTATCGTATTGAGGTTAGCAAGCCTTGAGTTATCCATGTAGATTTGTTATGTTTATATTTATTAAATTTCACTAATTTGCTAGTCATATATTTATTTTTAGCTTGATTTATTTCATTGATGATAATGTTATAATTATGGTTTGGATCAGCATTTGAACTTGTATCTAATTTTTTTTTGTATTTCAGAAGAGATTATATCATTTCTGACTTTTAACATAGCCTCTTTATTTTGTACATTAACTCGTATAAATTTTGTAGTATGTTCCTCTTTTAGAGCAGTGTTCATAAGCATAAAATATGGTTGATGATCATAATTTTTTTTAATTAATATTCCTGCTGTACTTTGCAAAATATGCTTTGTTAAATTTAAAAAAAATTTATCAATAAGTGTACCTGTACATGTTGTGAACCTTGTAGGAAGAGTGATTTGGGGGAAGAGACTAAATGAAGTTAACATGTCAAAGAATGTGCTACAGGGTTGTTGCTCGTTTATGTTTAGCATATTTATATTGTAGTCCCCTGCAAGAATAAGGTTGTTGTTTTGATGATATTGCACAGATGACAGGACCATTGTAAATTCATTTATAAATTCGTTATAGTTTTCAGTTAAAGGCCTTGGTGGTCGGTATATATTTCCTATAGTGACTGTCTGCGATAAGCCTCCTCCATTTACTTGTATTATTTGTCCCTCCCATTGTTCATATATATTTAATTTCATCTTTACTTCATAATCAAAGTGTTTATCTATATATATATTAATAATCCACCTTTGGTGCTGCAACTTTTTCCTTGGGATATACAGTCATATCCATTTAATTGAATTAGTGATAAGTCATCATTATCAGATAACCAGCTCTCTTGGAGACATATTATGCTAAATTTAAAATTTAAGGAAGACAAGTCATTTACAAATGCCTCGAGCTCACTAAACTTTGCATTAATGGACTGTATATTTGAGCTTAGGATACTGAAATGTTCATTATTGTTTTGAACTAACAAATAAATTTTTTCAAAATCATAATATGACGATCGGCGTATTGTTGGCAATTCATTATTTTCATCAACAGTATTACTGATGTTTAGAATATTATTTAGACAATTATTTGTAATACCACCAGTAAATTGGAGAAAAGTTTCGTCAGTTATCATTTCAGTGTATTTTTAATTTTAATGAGTTCAGCATATTTTCAATGTGCAGTAATGTTTCAGTAAGAGTGTGTGCCTTTAGTGTTTGAGTTACTAGATTTTGTTTAATAATATTTGTATTTTGTTCATTTAAAGCTAAAGCAGTGCATGATAAGTAGCTACTTAAAGTGTCAGAGATAGAAAAAAACAGATTATGTTTAAAAAAAAATTCAAGAAAAAAAGGCGATGTAATAAAAAAAAGTCAGGACCATTTGACAAGATGGCCCGAGAAAAAGAAAACAACTTAAGAATAAAACTGTATTTCTAGTGGTTGGAGCTAATGCATTCTACTGCATTCTAACCAACACATTTCCAACATATATAAATGCAAAAAGGTTATTATATTATAACAAATAAAAAAGTCGTGTGGAAAATAAATAAACATTAAACAGAAAACGAATCACAAGTCACGACACAAGTGAGTGACGAATTGCACTAAGAGATTTAAAAAAATGATTTAGAGAATACTGCAAATAGCAAAACAAGATATTGAAAGTAAACGTACATTAGTACAAAAGCAAGGTAGCCGTTAACTAACTTTTTTACATACATATAGTTCCTATAGCTGACATTGCAAATGCAATCTAATGCATTATACCCAACGCATTTCCAATATATATAAATGCATAGGTTATTTTATTATAACAAATAAAAAGTTGTGTGGAAAATAAAGAAGCATTAAACAGAAAACGGATCACAAGTCACGACACAAGTGAGTAACAAACTGCACTAAGATATATTCAAAAAAAGTTGATATAGGGAACACTGCAAATAGCAAAACAAGATATTAAAGAAAACAAAAAAAAACAAAAAAACCTATGTTAATAAAAAACAGGTACCTTTTAACCAACTTATTTACATACGTACAGTTCATATAGCAGACATTGCCAATCGCAGAACTAGATTTCGTGTCAGTCAGAAATGTCACGTGAGCAACAACTAATTGTTCACATCATTATCACCGACATTTGGTGCTATGCCTTGCTTGTCATTGGTACTTGTCCAGCTCATTCGAGGTGTATATCCTGTGAATCATGTTGTTGACATCCTTGATTACAATGTTCCCATTGTAAGTCCAGCAGTCTCTGATTTTGTTTGCCTTTTTCAAGCCAACTTTGAGCGCATTATCGTTAAATCTTCATTTATGAAGATCTTCAAACTTCGCTCGGCTATTCGTTCGTTCTTTTGTTTAAGTGAAGCTCTTGACTGAAACACTCTGTCGCGTGTCTCCTCCGATATGAAATGGACGATTACAGGTCGCGGCCTGGTGGAGGTGTCCGTTTTGCAACCAATTCTGTGTATCCGTTCAAAGTCGCTGGGCAATACAGCAGGACTGATTTTCATGTGCTCGTTGCAAATTTCGATGAGCTTTGACTCAAGGTCCTCCCCGTGACCTGTCTCCTCAATGCCACTGAAATGTAGGTTTGTCCTACAGCCATATTGTTCATTGTCATCAATTTTGTTCTGGAGATGAGTAACCTTATCTTCAAGCAGTGCAATTTTATTGTTTTTTTCATCCAGTTGATGTTGAAAGTTTTTGAACGTTTGTCTCAATTCACGAATCTCTTTGGCGAGTTCATCCGGAAAGAGAACCTGTTTCATTTTGTTCAGCACTGCTGAATCGTTGAGGGCTGCAATTAGTCTTAGAACCAACTGATCTTCTTGGTTGTCCTCGACATTGCTTGATCTACGCGACTTTGGCATATTGTAAGCCAACTTGCAAACGCAGTCATGCGGAACACAATAACAAGTGGGTGTCTACAGTTCCACTGTCTGGCGTTGTTTGCCAGTGCCAGACGTTGTTACGTAATGCACCCTGCTACACAGGCAGGCACTGACACTGAGGCGTAATGTGCGTCGATTTCAGGCTTAAGTTATGGAACTAATAGCAGCTAAGCAACCTCTATCTAGCACTTTCACAAAGTCCGAAAAGTTCAGCGTGCTCTATCTCCTTCGGCCAGTCACCCACCTTGAAAACCTCCACACTCCAATGCCTCCACACCACAAAAACTATTCAAAGCTCGGGACACACCAGAATACACGTCTATCCCCGGGCAGCCATCTTGTCCATCCTCTACCCATTTAGATTGATGCCAACATGGTAGGCCTAAACACCTGTGAACAGGGCATTAGCCCCGAATTTGCATGGTGTCTAAATAAAGTTTTATTATATTATTATTATTATTAAGACAATAAATAGTGAGTCAAGTTAAAAGAAACATGTTACTTGGGTTTGTACTGTCCTTGTTTTTAATTGAACTGTATAATGTTGATATTTGCCATATTGAACTGTATAATGTTACTTGGGTTTGTACTGTCCTTGTTTTTAATTGAACTGTATAATGTTGATATTTGGCATATTGAACTGTATAATGTTACTTGGGTTTGTACTGTCCTTGTTTTTAATTGAACTGTATAATGTTGATATTTGCCATATTGAACTGTATAATGTTACTTTACTTAGGTTTGTACTGTCCTTGTTTTTAATTGAACTGTATAATGTTGATATTTGCCATATTGAACTGTATAATGTTACTTGGGTTTGTACTGTCCTTGTTTTTAATTGAACTGTATAATGTTGATATTTGGCATATTGAACTGTATAATGTTACTTGGGTTTGTACTGTCCTTGTTTTTAATTGAACTGTATAATGTTGATATTTGCCATATTGAACTGTATAATGTTACTTGGGTTTGTACTGTCCTTGTTTTTAATTGAACTGTATAATGTTGATATTTGCCATATTGAACTGTATAATGTTACTTGGGTTTGTACTGTCCTTGTTTTTAATTGAACTGTATAATGTTGATATTTGCCATATTGAACTGTATAATGTTACTTGGGTTTGTACTGTCCTTGTTTTTAATTGAACTGTATAATGTTGATATTTGCCATATTGAACTGTATAATGTTACTTGGGTTTGTACTGTCCTTGTTTTTAATTGAACTTTATAATGTTGATATTTGCCATATTGAACTGTATAATGTTACTTGGGTTTGTACTGTCCTTGTTTTTAATTGAACTGTATAATGTTGATATTTGCCATATTGAACTGTATAATGTTACTTGGGTTTGTACTGTCCTTGTTTTTAATTGAACTGTATAATGTTGATATTTGGCATATTGGTGCAACCTCTGCATATATTGTTGGTGTCTACAAAGCAATGGTGGCTCTCACTGACATCTTTCTTTGACAGCATTGTGATTGTTTAAAACCCTAAACATGAATACAGTTTGCAGTGCTTTATGTATGTTTACATGCATCTCTTACTCATTTTATGAATTTGTTATCATTTAGATAACACTGACGATGATGACATCTCTCCAACCAAAACACGAAGGAAGTGTTTATTTGAAGTCACTATTTATTGTATAGGTAATGCTTCTTTGAATTACGGTGCACACATGTCAAAAAAAGAAATGGAATGGATAGGTTACTGCCTCATTCAAAATGGCCGCAGAGGTGTGACACATGTGTGACTGTTACCGTCTTACCGATGTTCATGGGATAAGGAAGTGTGATCTCAGTATATATCTCGTCAGTGCCCATTAGCGTGTTCATAGCAAATCAATTTCCGATCACCCTTTTAATGAAGAGGTTTCTAAATGTAAATGTTATCTTATCATCCACTCTGTAGATCACATTCAAACAGGTTTTGTTTTACAAATATCCTATCCTGGGGAGGCACTTGCTCCCCTCCAGGACCCCATCCTTAGCATAAAATCTGTCAACAATCCTCTATTTGCTACACGTTTTTGCCAGTATTTTGTATAAGTAAGATCAATTTGGTCTTTCATAACACAAAAGAATGTTATTTTCTATGCTTCCTCTGTGTTTCCGTTGGCTATAACAACAGCATGTAATTTAGATGTACTATTTTGTATCACATTTATTTTAGGACCTCGAATTCCGTGAACCAAAGAGTCACTGCAGTGATGTACGACAGCATTCTCCAACAAAATCAAAGATTGTGTTTTCCCCGGCTATAGATGCATAAGACGCATGAAAGACAAGCATCCGGGAATACTAAAAGTACGCACGGAATCACAGGTTACTGCTCGACTCCAGAAATTATGCTGTTACATGGGTCAATATTTAATAAAGGGGCAAAACGGTGTTGCTGACATTCAACTTTTTTTTACCACACTGAATATACTTAGGTATTCTAACTGTGCATGGAAATATATATATTATGATATCCTCCTGCCGAATTTGTGTTTCGCCAATGACATGGCGGTAGGTAAAATTTGTTCAAAAGAAATACAAGATGTGGACAAGTATTGTATTCCATGAACTGTAATGGTGTATGCTAATCATTTAATGCTAATGACACCAGGATCTGTATATATTTATAAGCCTATCCTCCCTGTGTTCCAGAGTAAAGCATGGATATGGACCCTTTCTGAAACCCTACTGTATTATATTGAAATAATGTATTATATTGATAACACAACTAGTTGTTTCTCATAGTAAACCGTTTCAAGCAGATTACAAGTAAAATATGTTTGCAATAAAGTATATATTTTTGTGTCATTATTAATTATTACAACAAAATAAATGTATTTATCACGTGTACCGTTTTACTGTGTAAAATAATGAAGTATACCTACAGTTTGATTAAAATAAATAAACAATGTGGACAAGGATTGTATTGCATGAACTTTATGGTGAAAGATAATTATGTGATGGCTAATAACTCCAGGGTCTACAGGTCTACTCTGTTTGTTCTTGCAGGGTAAGGCGTGGACAGGGACAACTCTCTGTATTACAGATATACAATGACATAAGATAAATGTGTTAACCTATTTACATTTTTTAGGAGACAAGCTTTTTGTAACACAACTGTGAAATATTGACCCATGTATCACTTCTGTGCTTTGTAATAAAAATTGGATTACGTATACGTTACATTATTTTGTGTATGTTATGAAAAACTCATTGACAAAAACAAATATATGTTCGACTAGTATATCTCGTAAAGTAAATAGAAATGTCTGCCACAGTTGATTAAAGAAGCAATCAGAGTTAAACTACCATTTATAAACTGTTTTAAGACTGTCTATGTAGAATATGAACAGCATTTTATTACTTGATCATACTTGCGACCATATATATCATTTTACTATTTTATATGTTATTTAACAACTTATGTTTTTTAAATTGCCAAGATCGGTCGGGGAATAATACATGTTTGGCACGAGAATATAATTTGTCGTCTTTTGAGCGTTATCTTTATTTATAAGCTTTATCTTAATTAAAAGTACACATTATGTGAAAAACGTTATTATGGTATTGAGGAAAGTTATATAAAATTTTAGTTTCTTGGGACATGATGATTCACTGGAAATTTTTATTTAAAAGATGAATAATCTGAGAGTCCAACTTAAAAAAACACTAATTATTTATTAAAATAATACTTTTGACAGGACAATTAAATACTGATATAGAGAAGTTCGAGTTTTAGCCAAACACGTTCATGCACATTCTACCACAATTCACTTCTATCATGGATTGTGGGATGTTATGTATATATACATAATTGTGTTGTGTGACTTTGGTACGGTTCAAGGTCAAGGCCAGTATAAACGTCCCACAATGGAACATCCCACAGTGTAAATATATATATTAAGTTAATTAAAAACTTTTTTTTAAATCGAAGTATATTTATAATTCCCAACCCAAGTGAATCAAATATACAAAATGTGAAACTTGTTGGACAACGGGAAAGACGACGTCTCACATACCACTGTATATGTGTAATGCCCACAAACCACCGCAAGTGTGTATATATATACATATATATATAAATACCTGTAAACAATTTTTTTCATCACCAAACTGTATTTTTGAAAAAGTTAATAGGTATAAGACCACGATGGTAATGTGTTTTGCGTGAGTGTAATAAACTATTACTACTAATGGTCGTCATCACACCTTGATTGTAGCCAGCAGCTGTGAAGTGGTCATTCAAGCCAATGGTAGACACGTAGTTGTTGACCATACCAATGTCCAGGCCCTCATCCAGCACCAGAGCAGTAGTGGACGGGTGTAATGTCCAAGAGTCACCCTCCTGTTGATCCCAGATCTTCAACTGACAACTGTTGTATCTGGTAGCAAGAAACACAGTGTAGCTGGTCACTTACTGAAGCATTGTTTGTGCTAGATAGAAAACACCCTATGCTTTGTTATGTTTTGGCTGTGTCTCATTACCACGTGCTTGTAGTTAATGTCATGCTTTGAGTGAACAGATAACTACTGACATTGACCCACGACATTGAACCTATTCAAAATGGACTCTGATACTGACATACATCACTAAGCGGTAGGTCTGACACAATCACACCTTTTGTGGGTGTGTTTTCAAAACTTCCAACATCAGCACTTTTTAACCCAAAAAGCACATATTCCAAACTGATAAGCAATTTCGCAAGATTTATAAGAACATTGGGAGCAATATATCAATTTCCAGTTCAGAGACAAAAAGTGTGAACAATCTGAGATGACAACAGGAGTTCCCCAAGGCTCTGTACTGGGACCACTGTTGTTTATTGTATTTATGCACGTCATGCCCCTGAGCTCGAGAGTGATAAACACATGTGTCCTGACGATTCCGCCATCAGTACCACGGTATAAGACCATCCAGGAAATCAAGCAACGATATTCAGGAAATCTCTAAGAGATGTGACGACAACAGGATGATCATTAATGCAGAACAAACGAAAATCGTGATCATCTTGACTCGACAAAAGTGGCAACATCTTGACAAAACTGATCCTGAGATATGCATCAAGAGAGACAACCTTCAAGTGGTTGAGAATGAGAGGCCACCACTTAACTAGATCACTTCCTCACCTGGAACACTCACGTGCACAAGACACAACATGATTGCCAGAAACCTCGCAATTCTCTGCAGAATAAAGAAACACCTTCCGTACCAAGCAAGGAAGACGTTCTACAACAGCTACCTTCTGCCACATATGGACTACTGCAACACACTCTGGGGCAAGGCAAACTCATCAGAGCGCATATACAAACTGCCAGAATCATAACATACTCTGAATACAGAGCACCAAGTGGTCCATTATTGAAACAATTGAACTGGATGTCACTACCTGAGCACGTGAAATACAAACAAGCCCACTGGTGTTCAATGCAGTAAAGGGACTGGCTCCAAATTACACATGTGCGTTATTCAAGTCTGTCTTGAACGTTTCGACAAGAACAACACGTACGAATGTAAGAGGTGACTTGTATGTTCCAAACGCATAGACCAACATTTTTTGAAGAACAGTATAGCTGTTGATGGCGCACAAGTGTCCATCCAGAAATAAGAAACTGTAATTCTGTAAGTGCTTTTAAAACCTCATATATGCGCAACGCCTGCAACTAGACAACAGTGACCCAAAACACAATTAACAGCGGTTTTTTAGTTTATTTATTAATGCTATATATTTTATCAATATTCTTTATGCAGTTCTAATTTTTAAAATGCCATCTATTAATTTTTTGATATATTGATACTTCACATACAATATTACCCAGCATTGTCCAGGGAAAAAAGGCACTCAAATGTACCAGACACCCCAAATCAATCCCAAATCTTTCCAGCGTACCCGCATTAATAAACTGTAACTGGTCACTGGCCTAGTTGTTAGGACAACCTTTCGCTAGAAATTGCACGCACTCACCCGTCTAACTGACGTAACCAGCAACAGGCACAGGACAGATGCTGGGTTAAAAATTCAGCCCGATACATGCAAAACTGACGGAGATGTGGGTGCTCAAACAAACTGAGAACGAACTATTTTATAATATAGAAAAAAGGTAAATTCTTATATAGCACAGTATCCAGTCCTCAGGACTGCCCAAAGCACTTTACACTTTACTCCCTGGCAGACCTGTTCAATCGAACACCATCTCGACTTCTCTGGGAAGCATTCAGCCATGCTGCAATAAATGCACGAAGAATATTCCTACACAAACATCCACCACTGTCTATCGCCAGGTACTCATTCATACAGCTGAACGAACTGAAGCAATGTAGAGTAAACTAAAATGCCCAAGATTCGACACCACCGCACAGGATTCGAACCCGCGTTCTCTCAGTCAAGAGTCCAGAGCTCTTACCGCTGCGCTATTGCACTCTACGCAGATAGTAGTATCCAATTTGACACTCAGTTTTTATAATATACTAACTAGACAGGCTGAATGATACATACTATAATAATAGTACGTTTTTATTTCTTTGTAATAAAAAAACATTGAATAAAATACTGCAAAAAATGATAAAATATTTGTTATAAAATGTATGATTAAATAGTTAATTAAGTAAACAGAACACAAAGGTATTCACATAGACATACATTCATAATGTTTAGTTTTACCTCCATCTGTAGGAAACATATGAAATGTGAAAGAGGGAGCTGGTGCATGTTAAGTGCTGAGGATTTTAAAACGTCAATAACATAAAAACTATTCAAAATTTCGGTATAATTCCAGCGACATATTTGTAGATGGCATAATTATCTTTACGACGATATAAAATCATTAAATTCAGCAGCTGAAACTCCACATACAGCCTTTTGAAATATTGAGCTCCCAAGTTCTCCATCCTCTGGCCAAATTTCGAAAATGTCTAAATCTACGAACCATCTGAATGGGCCCGCTAGATCACATGCAAAATTGCAGCCCGACACATGCAAAACTGATGGAGTTGTGGGGGCACATACAGAGAAGGAACATAGATACCCTTTTATATAATTAATTTCTTTAGTAGTTTTACATAATTTTACCTGTACATTTATGTTTTAAATTCACGACCCTTAGGAAGAAAATGTACATTTTAGAAGGTTATCGTGAATAATGAATATTTTAGTATTACTATTATTCCATTAACTAGATGTGTGACTTCTATTACAATATTTACAGTACTCGTTTTATGAAATGACTGGGTGAGCTGCTGAACTTAATCAGTGATATTCAGGTCATGAATCCAGTGCCCTAACGCCCTGAATACAGTACAGAGAACCAGACTGGGGCAGAAAGCAGAGCGTAGTGTCTATTTTCTCTAGACATCACCTAAAGATGACTACTGACCCAGCAACAATGAGATGCTTGTGAGAACTTGCCGCACATAACACGCCTCCAATGACATGTTGCAGCTCTTCAACATGGCCGACTCGGTTCTATAAAACAATATCGTAATCACATACTGCGTCTCCTTACTCTCTTTAAGTCTTTCACATGGGCAACTTGCTAGTGTGAAAACCCTCCATGCCAGAGTGAAATTCACAATTATATAAAAAATATGAACATTTGATATTACAATAAGGCCCTTTAACACAATTACACATCAGATCCCATCCCACAATATATTTGTTGTACTTTGAAATTTTTAATAACCTCAAAAATATTGCATTTTTTCCAAACAATCTTCTGCAATCAAAGATACAGACCCAGAGCAGGACACAGCAAAGAAGGGAAAAGTCATTCTAATATGTTTTAGTTTAAAATTCTAAATGTTACGATATACAGTGTACATGAAATGTAGCATAACCAGAAATATAATGATATGTGTAATTATTTTTACAAAAAATAAATTATTCTGGTGATTTTGACAGAATTCTATATCCTATTTCGAGTAATGGATGGTCTGCCATAATGATGTTAACTGTTGTCCTAAGTTATTACTCCATGGGTCTGTGTGAGGTTGTGATGTAATGTTAGCATTCATGTGTGCATACAAAACTAGAGCAATTCACAATGTGAATTTATGGGAGAGTTATATCATTTATTGGTGGGTTATGAGGGACGGAGGAATCAGGGGCAGGCTTAGTTTTCACTGCACAATATGTAGAGGTGAGTCTGATTTATGTGTTTAACATTTGGAGCAGGTAAAATTTCAGTGCACATAAATTTGAAAATGATCGCTGTGGGGATGACACTTCAAGGCATATGGTTGGAGGATGGGTCACATGTCAGGGCATATGGTTGGAGGATGGGTCACATGTCAGGGCATATGGTTGGAGGATGGGTCACATGTCAGGGCATATGGTTGGAGGATGGGTCACATGTCAGGGCATATGGTTGGAGGATGGGTCACATGTCAGGGCATATGGTTGGAGGATGGGTCACATGTCTGGGCATATGGTTGGAGGATGGGTCACATGTCAGGGCATATGGTTGGAGGATGGGTCACATGTCAGGACATATGGTTGGAGGATGGGTCACATGTCTGGGTATATGGTTAGAGGATGGGTCACATGTCAGAAAAAAAGTATTTGGAAGCATGACCAATCCCTTGTGGGATGAATGTGGCGATTCACCTGATCTGTTTCTGAAGTTGCCACAAACACAAATACCAACCTTCCAGTTTTGCTGCAATGACTTCTCCCTGATGATATGCTCCCTGACCGCCTCCTTCCAGCCATGTCTTTCAGTTGTTGTCAATGTTGTTCCATTGCCAAGTTTGTGACTGATGCGACACCACAAGAGTTCATCATCCGCCAGAGACTTCCAAGCCTTGCTCACCTACAGTCAAACACATCCATCACTGCTACACATACAGCAACCACACATACAACACTGCTACACAAACAGCAACCACACATTTAACACTGCTACACCTACAGCAACCACAAATCCAACACTGCTACACCTACAGCAACTACACATTCAACACTGCTATACATACAGCAACCACACATTTAACACTGCTACACTTACAGCAACCACACATCCACCTCTACTAAACGCACAGCAACCACACATTTAACACTGCTACACCTACAGCAACCACACATCCACCACTGCTACACCTACAGCAACCATACGTCCAACACTACTACACTTATAGCAACCACACATTCACCACTGCAACACATACAGCAACCACATATCCAACACTGCTACAAATACAGCAACCACACATCCAACACTGCTACACCTACAGCAACCACACATCCACCACTGCTACACCTACAGCAACCACACATCCAACGCTGGTACACCTATAGCAACCACACATCCACCACTGCTACACCTACAGCAACCACACATCCACCTCTGTTACACCTACAGCAACCACACATCCACCACTGCTACACCTACAGCAACCACACATCCACCACTACTACACATACAACTACACATCCAACACTGCTACACCTAGAGCAACCAGACATCCAACACTGCTACACCTACAGTAACCACACATCCACCACTGCTACACCTACAGCAACCACACATCCAACACTGCTACACCTACAGCAACCACACATCCAACATTGTTACACGTACAGCAACCACACATCCAACACTGCTACACATACATCAAACACGCATCCACCACTGCTGTACCGACAGCAACCACACATCCAACACTGCTACACATACATCAAACATGCATCCACCACTGCTGTACCTACATCAACCGCACATCCACCACTGCTATACCTACAGCAACCACACATCCAACACTGCTACACATACATCAACTACACATCCAACACTGCTACACCTACACCAACCACACATCCAACACTGCTACACATACATCAACCACACATCCGCCACTGCTATACCTACAGCAACCACACATCCAACACTGCTACACATACAGCAACCACACATCCACCACTGATACACCTACAGCAACCACACATCCACCACTGCTACACCTACAGCAACTACACATCCACCACTGCTACACATACAACAACCACACATCCAACACTGCTACATCTACAGCAACCATACGTCCAACACTGCTACACATACAGCAACTACACATCCAACACTGATACACTTACAGCAACCACACATCCAACACTGATACACATACATCAACTACACATCCAACACTGGTACACATACAGCAACCACACATCCAACATTGATACACCTACAGTGACCACACATCCAACACTGATACACCTACAGCAACCAGACATCCAGCACTGCTACACATACAACGACCACACACCCAACACTGCTACAACTACAGTAACCACACACCCAACACTGATACAACTACAGTGACCACACACCCAACACTGCTACAAGTACAGTGACCACACACCCAACACTGCTACAACTACAGTGACCACACACCCAACACTGCTACAACTACAGTGACCACACATCTAACACTGATACACCTACAGCAACTACACATCCAACACTGCTACAACTGCAGAGATCACACACCCAACACTGCTACAACTACAGTGACCACACATCCAATACTGCTACAACTACAGTGACCACACATCTGACACTGATACACCTACAACAACTACACATCCAACACTGCTACAACTGCAGAGACCACATATCCAATACTGCTACAACTACAGTAACCACACACCCAACACTGCTACAAGTACAGTGACCACACACCCAACACTGCTACAACTACAGTGACCACACACCCAACACTGATACAACTACAGTGACCACACACCCAACACTGCTACAAGTACAGTGACCACACACCCAACACTGCTACAACTACAGTGACCACACACCCAACACTGCTACAACTACAGTGACCACACATCTAACACTGATACACCTACAGCAACTACACATCTAACACTGCTACAACTGCAGATATCACACATCCAATACTGCTACAACTACAGTGACCACACATCTGACACTGATACACCTACAACAACTACACACCCAACACTGCTACAACTACAGTGACCACACATCTGACACTGATACACCTACAACAACTACACATCCAACACTGCTACAACTACAGTAACCACACATCCAATACTGCTACAACTACAGTGACCACACATCTGACACTGATACACCTATAACAACTACACACCCAACACTGCTACAACTACAGTGACCACACATCTGACACTGATAAACCTACAACTACACATCCAACACTGCTACAACTACAGTAACCACACATCCAATACTGCTACAACTACAGTGACCACACATCTGACACTGATACACCTACAAAAACTACACATCCAACACTGCTACAACTACAGTGACCACACACCCAACACTGCTACAACTACAGTGACCACACATCCAATACTGCTACAACTACAGTGACCACACATCTGACACTGATACACCTACAACAACTACACATCCAATACTGCTACAACTACAGTGACCACACATCTGACACTGATACACCTACAACAACTACACATCCAACACTGCTACAACTACAGTAACCACACATCCAATACTGCTACAACTACAGTGACCACACATCTAACACTGATACACCTACAACAACTACACACCCAACACTGCTACAACTACAGTGACCACACATCCAATACTGCTACACCTACAGTGACCACACATCCAACACTGATACAACTACAGTGACCACACATCTGACACTGATACACCTACAACAACTACACACCCAACAATGCTACAACTACAGTGACCACATATCCAATACTGCTACAACTACAGTGACCACACATCTGACACTGATACACCTACAACAACTACACATCCAATACTGCTACAACTACAGTGACCACACATCTGACACTGATACACCTACAACAACTACACATCCAACACTGCTACAACTACAGTAACCACACATCCAATACTGCTACAACTACAGTGACCACACATCTGACACTGATACACCTACAACAACTACACACCCAACACTGCTACAACTACAGTGACCACACACCCAACACTGCTACAACTACAGTGACCACACACCCAACACTGCTACAACTACAGTGACCACACATCTAACACTGATACACCTACAGCAACTACACATCCAACACTGCTACAACTGCAGATATCACACATCCAATACTGCTACAACTACAGTGACCACACATCTGACACTGATACACCTACAACAACTACACACCCAACACTGCTACAACTACAGTGACCACACATCTGACACTGATACACCTACAACAACTACACATCCAACACTGATACAACTACAGTAACCACACATCCAATACTGCTACAACTACAGTGACCACACATCTGACACTGATACACCTATAACAACTACACACCCAACACTGCTACAACTACAGTGACCACACATCTGACACTGATAAACCTACAACAACTACACATCCAACACTGCTACAACTACAGTAACCACACATCCAATACTGCTACAACTACAGTGACCACACATCTGACACTGATACACATACATCAAACACGCATCCACCACTGCTGTACCGACAGCAACCACACATCCAACACTGCTACACATACATCAAACATGCATCCACCACTGCTGTACCTACATCAACCGCACATCCACCACTGCTATACCTACAACAACTACACATCCAACACTGCTACAACTACAGTGACCACACACCCAACACTGCTACAACTACAGTGACCACACATCCAATACTGCTACAACTACAGTGACCACACATCTGACACTAATACACCTACAACAACTACACATCCAATACTGCTACAACTACAGTGACCACACTTCTGACACTGATACACCTACAACAACTACACATCCAACACTGCTACAACTACAGTAACCACACATCCAATACTGCTACAACTACAGTGACCACACATCTGACACTGATACACCTACAACAACTACACACCCAACACTGCTACAACTACAGTGACCACACATCCAATACTGCTACAACTACAGTGACCACACATCCAATACTGCTACAACTACAGTGACCACACATCTGACACTGATACACCTACAACAACTACACATCCAATACTGCTACAACTACAGTGACCACACATCTGACACTGATACACCTACAACTGCACATCCAACACTGCTACAACTACAGTAACCACACATTCAATACTGCTACAACTACAGTGACCACACATCTGACACTAATACACCTACAACAACTACACACCCAACACTGCTACAACTACAGTGACCACACATCCAATACTGCTACACCTACAGTGACCACACATCCAACACTGATACAACTACAGTGACCACACATCTGACACTGATACACCTACAACAACTACACACCCAACAATGCTACAACTACAGTGACCACATATCCAATACTGCTACAACTACAGTGACCACACATCTGACACTGATACACCTACAACAACTACACATCCAATACTGCTACAACTACAGTGACCACACATCTGACACTGATATACCTACAACAACTACACATCCAACACTGCTACAACTACAGTAACCACACATCCAATACTGCTACAACTACAGTGACCACACATCTGACACTGATACACCTACAACAACTACACACCCAACACTGCTACAACTACAGTGAATACACACCCAACACTGCTACAACTACAGTGACCACACACCCAACACTGCTACAACTACAGTGACCACACATCTAACACTGATACACCTACAGCAACTACACATCCAACACTGCTACAACTGCAGATATCACACATCCAATACTGCTACAACTACAGTGACCACACATCTGACACTGATACACCTACAACAACTACACACCCAACACTGCTACAACTACAGTGACCACACATCTGACACTGATACACCTACAACAACTACACATCCAACACTGCTACAACTACAGTAACCACACATCCAATACTGCTACAACTACAGTGACCACACATCTGACACTGATACACCTATAACAACTACACACCCAACACTGCTACAACTACAGTGACCACACATCTGACACTGATACACCTACAACAACTACACATCCAACACTGCTACAACTACAGTAACCACACATCCAATACTGCTACAACTACAGTGACCACACATCTGACACTGATACACCTACAACAACTACACATCCAACACTGCTACAACTACAGTGACCACACACCCAACACTGCTACAACTACAGTGTCCACACATCCAATACTGCTACAACTACAGTGACCACACATCTGACACTGATACACCTACAACAACTACACATCCAATACTGCTACAACTACAGTGACCACACATCTGACACTGATACACCTACAACAACTACACATCCAACACTGCTACAACTACAGTAACCACACATCCAATACTGCTACAACTACAGTGACCACACATCTGACACTGATACACCTACAACAACTACACACCCAACACTGCTACAACTACAGTGACCACACATCCAATACTGCTACAACTACAGTGACCACACATCCAACACTGATACAACTACAGTGACCACACATCTGACACTGATACACCTACAACAACTACACACCCAACACTGCTACAACTACAGTGACCACACATCCAATACTGCTACAACTACAGTGACCACACATCTGACACTGATACACCTACAACAACTACACATCCAATACTGCTACAACTACAGTGACCACACATCTGACACTGATACACCTACAACAACTACACATCCAACACTGCTACAACTACAGTAACCACACATCCAATACTGCTACAACTACAGTGACCACACATCTGACACTGATACACCTACAACAACTACACACCCAACACTGCTACAACTACAGTGACCACACATCCAATACTGCTACAACTACAGTGACCACACATCCAACACTGATACAACTACAGTGACCACACATCTGACACTGATACACCTACAACAACTACACACCCAACACTGCTACAACTACAGTGACCACACATCTGACTCTGATACACCTACAACAACTACACACCCAACACTGCTACAACTACAGTAACCACACATCCAACACTGCTACAACTACAGTGACCACACATCCAATACTGCTACATCTAAAGCGACCACACATCCAACACTGATACACCTACAGCAACTACACATCCAACACTGTAGACACAAAAAAAGTATATGTATGTTGATATATTCATATATATAGCACAGTATCCCATCCTTATGACTGCTCTAAGGGATCCCTGGTAGACTTGTTCAATCGAACACCATCTCAACGTCTCTTGGAAGCATTCAGCCATTCTTCAATTAATGTGCAAAGACTTCATATACACACACATCCACCAATATCTATCTAGCCAGCTACTCATCACGCAGCTGAGTGATAATACGTTAATAGAATGAATAAGTTTTCACTTACTTGTGAGCACCTGCAGAGCTCAGCGACGTCAAGGAAGTGAAATATCCTAATTGCCACTTCTCTTGGAACATCTAACTCAAAGAATGGTATCTCATTGATCTCATTCTGAAAATAAAACCACATGAGCTGTAGACAAAGGTTCCTCATCAATTCTGTTTACAGATGCCTCGTCAAAGGGAGAGCATCAAACAGTGGTCTTCTTCTTCTTCCGCTACTACCTAACCTCATCATATTGAGGGTCTTAACATAGGTTTTGACATATATTTGAAACATTAAAATAAAACTGTAAATTAATTGTTAGGTTTTATATAATGTTCACTCTGTAGCTGGGAGGCCTGCGAGGAGAGTCCTGAACGACTCCAATTTAGGGGCCTGCACCACCTCAGTTGGAAGATTGTTCCAGTCTACAATGCTTCTTGGTAAAAATAATTTTTTAAATTATTCTGTCCTCGACCAAGGAACCTAGTATAAAACAAAAGGTGTGTGTACATTCGGAGAAACAAATTACTGGGGAAAGATACTAATTTAGATTCATACATACCATATTATTGACCATCTTGTACATTAATATTAATCTACAATTTAAACGGCAGTGTTTAAGTGTTACAAATTCAAGTTTGTGTAAAATGTCAGTAACACTGGAAATATTATGATAACGACCCATCTTGTCGATCTCCTCTGTATCATATCTATCTTATACATACATACGTGTACACATACATACATACATACATACATGTATATATACATACATACATACATACATGTATATATACATACATATCTTCTTCGGCCTTCAGGTAAATCTGCCTATGTACCGCTTTTTGAAAACTTTGCTTTGTAATCGAATTTGACTGGCTGGTGCATCCAGATTTTATCAAGTCGGTTCTTCAGTGTGTTGACTGTTGGTGTTGTGATTATGGTTTCAGGTAAAGAGTTCCATATATAAATAAATAAAATATTTATTGTCGCACATTAAAATGGCAGTTGTACAGTTCTTTAAAATACAGAAATTTCCGTAATGATACGGTCGACATCATCGCCATCTAAAATATTGCATGTCTTAAGACCATTCCTGATGTCTAACATTTCCGATAAAATGTTCATGTTCGATATTGTTACGTTGGACAAACCAGCCTGCCACACACGGCCAATATCATACGTAGACACTTTGTACATTGCATCACATTCACTTAAGATATAACGGTAGTTTGAGCTACAATTTGACTATGGATTTGCAATGGACAACAACTTAGCAAGACTGCTTAGAATCGGTGAATTGTGGTTCATAGCTTTATGAATGAATTTGGAGAACCTTTGCTTTAAGATTACCAATAATGGCAAACTATCCGATAACAATGCTATAACATCATCGTGTGTAAGTGGTGCTAGCCGCCACAACTTTCTAAGCGTTTTTCGCCATGCAGTGCAAATAGTGCCAACACTCTTACTCTGAAGATCCCACAGTGGGGCTCCATAATAAGAGCAGCAATATTGTTTAAATAAATTGCACTTTACATTTGTCTTAATATGACCGAAATCGGCCATGAACATATTATACCCTCTCCAGAATTTGGCAGTGGCATCGACGACTACGAATGGATAATGATGGTCCAAACATACAGCATCTTGGGCACTGTCCAACTCAGTATCATTAAAAAACACAGTTCTGTTGTCGAGTTTACAGCTACGACCTCTAAAAATAAAATATCTACTCTTAGTACCGTTAAAATTTACACAGTATTCGTCTGCATATTTTTCGCATATATCGATTAACACCTTGAGTCCAGATCTTGTGGGTGTTAGCAAAGTGAGATCATCTGTGTATCCGACGCAACCCGTATAGTGGTTGCCCATGTGGCATCCCACTCCACTCTTTTCTAACTGTTCAAACAATCCAGCCATGTATATGGAGAAAAGAATAAGAAAAAGGACTGCTCCCTGTTTGATTCCGTTACATGTGGTAAACTGGGATGACATACTAGAGCCCCATCTTACTTGAAGTTTTTGTTTAGTATACAGCAGTCTTAATACCAGAGGAGATACCTTATGTTTTAGAAGTACTCTAAAAAGCTTACAATAATTGTCCTTTCATGTTTGTGCAAATGTTCATCAAGTTGGAAGAATAATTAAGAAGTGAGTCAAATTTATATAGTTGTGAATTAAGAAATTTGCTTATTTAATAAATGACCCTGTCGAATGCTTTGCTGGCATCTTACATATTACTGCCATTTGCATTATAATAACTGATTGTTTCCCTCATAACATATGTGCAGTGAGTAGTGGCCATATTTGGTTTAAATCCAAATTGCAAATGCGATGTTGCAAGCGCATTTTGTTCCTTAGATGGTATAACATCAAACAGTTTAGCAATAATTCTACCAAGAGTAATAGCTCTAAAATTGTTGGAAATGCATACTAACTGTCTCTTGTCTTTTGGTATAGGAACCACAGTTCCCACTAACATTGAGTCGGGGCTAAAACAATGTACCAACATACTGTTAAAACTTAATTATTATTTTCGGACCATGTATAATATGATCAGAATTGCAGGTGATTACATTTATTGGAAAAAATTTGTTTGTGCTATTTCTTTATCACCTACCACACCATCAATACTTGAAGGCAAGAATTCATTTCTGCCCTTTATTCGGCGTACCTCAGACCACAAGTCCTGGTTTCTATGGGAAACGGACAAAACCCCATTGAAAAAAAACCACCCAGACATAACCACACTGGAGAAAAATCCACCCAGACATAACCCCACTGGAAAAAAAACCACCCGGACATAACCACACTGGAGAAAAATCCACCCAGACATAACCCCAATCAAACAACCCCACACAGACAAAACCCCACCCAGACATAACCCCACTGGAAAAAACCCACTCAGACATAACCCCACACAGACAAAACCCTACTTGGACATAACCCCACTCACATATGCAAGCCCACTCGCATTTACAAGGAAATAAATCTAAGATCACATATAATATTTATTATTCATATTTTTATATTCACAAAGAACAACATAACATGTATCAAATGAATGTCAGAGTGGATGTAAAAAGCTAATGTCAGAGTGGGTTTATCCACCCCACACAATGATCCAGTATTCTTGAACCCTATAAGGGGTTCATCTGGTGTAGAATTTGTGACTTACACCCAATTTAAAATGGCTTCACGAAGCCCAAAATCCATGGTTTCCTTGATCTCTTAGCAATTGATATCATCTTTTCATCCAAGTGAAAACATTCATGGCTTCCTTGATCTCTTGATCTCAATGGTTCAGATAATCCTATTGTAATTGAGATAATCCAAGTATGTTAAATTAATTAAGTGCAATCAACACCCTACTTGGCCTAATCAAAGACATCGAAGTCATAATTATATTTTTCAAAAATACAAATGTCAACTTTATTCTAAATCACATTTTTTTTCAATTTTATACATAACATTTTTACCGTGGGGTTTTGTCCATAATTCTCATTTGTGAGTGGGGTTTTGTCCAAGTGGGGTTTTGCCCAATGGGTTTTGTCCAGTGGGGTTTATTCCGAGTGGGGTTATGTCCTGGATTCGGTTTCTATTTCACTAATGGCTTCGGCCATCTTAGTAGTATGAATTCTGTCCTCCTCTCTCATAATATGTCTAACAGCCCTATTATTAACAGCTCTTGTTATACGCCTCATTTCTATTATGTTACCCTGATGAGGCTTTCCCACTGCTCGCCACTGTCGATGCCAGAATATAGCTTTCTGTTTCAGGTGTTCAACTTCTTTTGACCACCCAGGAAGTTTCCTTCTGCCACCAGTTGAATTAAGGTTGTCTTTAGGACAGGTGGTAGGTATACATTCCGATGATTCTATGCACATATTTAATATATCATTGTATATTCTAGATAATTCGTTCTCATGATTTTATACATTACATTCTTACACAGCAAAGTCTCTTTGTCGTATTGTAACAAGGAGAGTTTATACTCAAGATCACTACTGTATTGGTTAATGAGTTTCATACTGGGTTGATGCCATGCTAGTTTGTGACAATAGTTCCTTTCGAACATGTGGTCTACATTTATATCTAACCTAACTTTAAGTGGTACATGGTCAGAAAACAACAAGTTGAGAGAAGATTCGAGCACCTTCTGTCCTAAATTTGCCATGGTTAGAATATGATCAATTCTGGAGGTAAAACCATTTGGGCTTACCTAAGTACTATATATGGCACTCGCACGTCTGGGGCATCTATACATACCATAAGATTAAAATCCAATATAAAATTCTGTAATGGATGTGCATGAGGCGTATTCCTAGCCAGATCTGTGTTCATGTCACCCCCGTATATAACGTGAGCGGGGTTGTAAGTGTGTATTAACTGCTGTATTTCACCTAGTACATCCATATATTCAGGAAACTTGTCGTCTTCCGACCAGACATCGCAAGGCATGTATACATTGAGGCATATGACTTCACAGTTGTTAATTGGTCGTCAACCTGGATTCCCAAGTCTTTCTCTACATGGCTATCCTCTAGATAACTGCTGCTGTAGACAAGGTGTAATTAAATTCTGGATGCCCATGTCCAATTCTCAGAACTTTATGTACCTTGTTGTCTGTATATGGGTCATAAAAACTGAAGAACAATATTCAGTCCAGGATTGAATGGTTTTAACCGCCCGGTTTTAATCTGGTTAAAACCGGGCTCATTTTCCCAAAAAAATGGACAAAACCCGGTCAAAACTTAATTTAGTGATAATTGTGTGCAATATTTATGTAATTAATTGTTAATCACTATAAAAACAATGCAAGTGTCAAAATATATGTTCAATATGAATAAGAAACAAGATATTTTGAGGTATTATTGCTCATTGTATTCAAATCATGCTCATGCAAAAAGTAGACAGTAATTTTCAACAATGTCAAAGTGGTAATCAAAGTAAAGGATAAAAATGGGCCAAGTGGCCCTGAAGTCCTTTGGACTAATACGTCTATATGTGACCCCGGCTGACCAAATGAGTGATAAGTTGAAAAAATTGTAACATTGTTTTCTTACATTCTTGTAAAGTTTGGGTGTTTTTACATGGTTTCAAAAATTAAGACTGCTACAAAAATTGGCGAAGTTATGGAGCATTGAACATGGCAGGGGTCAAAAAGTGAAAATGAAGAAAACGGCTGTTGAAGTTTTACATTACATATGCAAATGGATTGCATGGAAATATTACATGCATGACATTCAAATGTGGCACACAGTATGTATGTTATGTTGCAACGATACACTGGAAGTATGAATGTGCTGCTACAAAAATTTATCAAGTTATGCCAGATTATGTCTTTATGTGTAAAACTAAGGTCAGATTATTTGAGAGCAAAAGATAGACTCACTGTCTGACACAGTTTAAAACCTACAGGGAACTGTCCAGCTTAACAGGGGTCTAGTGGCTTAATGCTGTCTGTTGACACAAGCTTGTCTGCTCTGGCTGTGTGTGACCAATTAAATATTAGTCAAGGCCTCAATGATACAAAGCAGAGTGGACAGTGAGCCAGGCAGTTTCTGGCACATTACACAAATCTACTACTCTAGTGGGCTCTGTCAGTTGAGGCAAGCCTCTGCCAGTGTCCAATTACAGATTAGTCACACCAGTCAGGCAGCCACAGTGAGGGGTGACAGATTTTCTGCAAAAGGGATTAGTTGAACAAAAGGACTGTTAGCATGATAGATCATCTGCTGCAGCAGACAGTTTAGTTAGCAAATTTAGCATTTTAGGGGACCTTTGGTGCCCTTAGAATGATTCAATCAAATACAGATTTCTTGTGTACAGTTGCACTGCCACATGAAATGTCTATGCAAAATTAGAGAAAAAGTTAATGAAGAGTTTTTGAAAAAATAGGCAAAATGTGAAAATTTACCAGTTTTGGGGTCTTTTTTGGGAGTCATTAGGTGCCCTTATCGGAATCGGAATTGTTTATTTGACCCATATGTACAAACAAAATCGGTATCATTATCAAAAACCCATAACTACCTGCAGCTTAATTATGAAAAACTGAATATGTGTTGAGATAATAAGTACAAAATACATGTTTTATAAAGTAGAATATATAGCATAAAAGTAAAAACAATCAATGTATGATAATAATCAATTAGCAACATCTTAATCATGAACTATCAGGTAGCTGTAGATAGACAAAAACAAGGGTCAGGGAGACTGCCACTAAGACCATTATTGGTCGCTCTCATAGCAGCCACCCCCTTAATTAATTTTCAACATAGTATATTTGGCTTACTTAAACACTTTTGATAAAATGATAACAACACAAGTGCATACTATCAGATGCAGTATCGGTTACACAAGCATTAGAATTAAATTACCAAATAATAGATGTCAAAATCTCAAAAACAAAAATATATAAAGTTATCTTACTTTTATAACTGGCAGATGGTTACAACTACATCAGACATATTAATAACAGTACATTGTGTACGTAAATTAACAGAAGTAATAAGATTAAAACAAGATATAATTATTTGTTAGTTATTCAGAATGTCCACATATATAAAAATTTGGCAAAGAGCACTGTATTCTGTAATTTTGTAGAAAACATATTTTGGCATAACTAATAAATCTTTGAAGGCCATGTGTTAAAATGTTGTTCCTTATGTGAGGTGTAGTATTATTTATTAGTAATGGAATATCAAACCGAATGCATCTTTTGGCAAAGTCATGTTTTGCTCTATTTGTATGGATGTTGTCATGTATCCGTGTATTAATATTGTGAACATTTTTATTTAGCGTAAATGGTAAATTTTGCAAATATGCTGGTAATGTCATATGGACATATTTATAGTATAGTTTCAATTTCTGGAAGTGCAGCATATCTGTTACATTAAGGATGTTTTAGTTTCTTGAACAGCGGCTCAGTATGTTCATTATATTTTGCTAAACATATTATTCTCATCACTTTTTTTGTAGTTTGATGATTCTTTTACATTTAAAACCCCATATCATTAGGCCATAATTAATGTACGGTAACATTAAAGAGCTATACAAAGTAACTTTTATATTTACTGGTAAAAACCGTTTTAGTTTGTTTAATATGCCTATCAATTTAGAACTTTTGATTGAAATATTTTTAATATGAATATCCCAACTTAGGTTTTCTTGCAAAGTCACCCCAAGAAGATTAAAGTTTTGGACTCTTTCGATTCTGGTTTCATCTATATTAAGCAGGAAATTGTTGACTTGTTTGTTTCTTAGTTTGTGTATTATATATTTGGATTTCTTTGTATTTACAGACAGTTTATTTATTTTCAGCCATTCATTTACCTTGTTTAATTCTGTATTTAAAAGTTGTTCGACGTCTTTTGGACATATGTTTAAAGATTGGATAGTTGTAAATAAAGTTGTATCGTCCGCATACATTACGAATTTAAATATTTCACTTGACTTTGGTAAGTCATTTATGTAAATTAAAAACAAAAGTGGGCCCAGTATAGAACCCTGTGGCACTCCTGTAGTAATAGGCAGGGTTTCAGAAATGGTATCGTTGTAAATAACGTACAGTTTTCTATTTTTCAAATAACTTTCCATTAGCTTTAAGGCAGATTCGCCTATTCCATACAGATGTAGTTTACTTAATAAAATTGAGTGGTCTAAAGTATCGAAAGCTTTTGATAAGTCTAAAAATATATTAATGGGTGTTTCATTAGAATCCAGTGTGATTATTGTACGGTCGATAACTTCCATAATGGCATATTCAGTTGAGTGACCAGATTTAGTACTGATTAGCATTAAAAAGTTGGTGTTCAGTAAAATATGAATATATCTGATTATGCATAACTTTTTCGATAATCTTAGAAATTACTGGTAGCAGAGATATCGGTCTGTAGTTATGAAATAATGTTTCATCATCATTTTTAAAGATAGGAATAACTTTTGCAATTTTCATCTTATCTGGGAAAATTCCAGTTTTTAATATTTGATTAAGAAGTAATGTTAAGGGTTTTATTAAAATAAATTTTAAATATTTTATTTGTTTCAATGTAATTCCATCACAGCCACTACTGGTTTTTGCAGAGAAATTATAAATTATACTGAGAATTGACTCTTCGTTTATTTCTTGGAATTGGAAAAGCATTTCAGATCTTCCTGTCAGATAATAACTATGATTTTTATTACTGGTATTTTTTATTTGGTTTGCTAGGTGTTTTCCTTTGTTTGTAAAATATACATTAAAGGTATTGACAATTTCCGCATTGTCAGTTATTTTGTGTTCTCCTTCTCTAAAATATTCAGTTAATGATCTTTTTTTGTTGGGTCTTTGCAGAATTTCATTTATAGTTTTCCAAGTTTTCCTTGTGTCATTTTTGTACCTGTTAAACAATTGTTCATAATGTAAAAATTTGGCTATTCTGATGCTTCTTTTTGGGATACCATTATAAGTTTTTAAGTTTTTTTTTTAATGAAATAATAAATAGATGTTGGATTTGACATATTAAGCTGTTTATGTAGATTGTCTCTGTATTTTATGGATTTGAGTATACCATTTGTTATTCATAGGGAATTTTCATGTATATATTTATTAAACGTCACTAATTTAAATGGCATGTGATTACTATTTGCCTTTTCGAGTACATCAATGATTATTTTGTAATTGTTATTTGGATCGTGCAACGGGTCGTTATCTAATTTCTCTATAATATTTGAGTTGATTATTTCATAAGCAAAATTTGACATAGCTGTTTCATTCTGTATATGTATTTTAACTAATTTAGGAGTACATTTTTAACCGGAGCAGTGTCAATAAATATAAAATATGGTTGGTGGTCTGAGAATTGTTTGATTAAGATACCTGCTATTGATTGTAGCATTAATTGACTAACTTTACAAAACAGATTGTTGATCAATGAGCCATTTAGGGCAGACAATCTGGTTGGGAATGTTATTTTTGGAAAGAAACTGAATCCTGTTAGGGTGTCGTAAAACTCACTACAATATTCTTTGTCATTAATTTTAAGCAAGTTTATATTAAAATCCCCAGCAATAATAACTTCAGATTTTTTTAAATCAAATTGTGATAATAATGATGCAAATTCTTCAATGAATTGTTTGTAATCACAGTTTAAGTCTCGTGGAGGCCTATATATATTACCAACTATCACAGGTTTAATAAGCCCATCCACAGTGATTTCAATTAGCTGTCCTTCCCAATTTTCGTTTTTTATACATTGCAATACCTGGTAATCATATTTTGAGTGAACATACATAATTAGGCCTCCTTTGGTACTACTAATCTTACCCAATGAAATGCAAGTATAGTCTTCTAACTGGATGTTACATAAATCGTCTTGTTCAGTTAACCAACTTTCCTGAATACATATAATGCTGAAAGCATAGTTAAGTAGCTGCAGTTCTTTTATAAAGATCTCGTTGAATTCAGCGTTAATAGATTGTATATTTGTACTCAGTATGCCAAAACTATTTGTTTTGGTATTTATCAGCGACTTAAAATTGTCGGTGTCATAATACGATGAAGACTTCAATATTGGCAAACTGTCGTTTTCAAGGTTTTCATCATCATTAAAATGTAAAATTGTATTTAAGCAATTTTTGGGGCACCTCCATAATGTTGAAGGAATAATTCGTCTGAATCTGTCATTTAGTCTATTGGTATTTTTACATATCTGCAAATAGCATTGCTCCAATAATTCAGTAAGTAGTTGCTGGTAGTGATATCATGTATAACATAACAATTTAAGTAAAGATACATCATCATTGTGTTACTGTTTGTAGTTTTGAGATTTAGATATAGTAAACTGTAGCATGAATATGAAAACATGCACTGTGTCAATACAGAACATAATAATGATTGCAATAAAACGACTAGCATCGATTGTAGCTTTAGGTGAAAATAAATTGAGGAAACTCAGCTTTTCCAGTGTTAACTGTCATCAATAATAAGCTGCTCACATTTAAATCTCTACTTCGATGGAATGTCAGATGTCGTAGAGACAGCAAAGATCTTGTTTTGCCGATCCTTTATGAGTATTTTTCCGTTAAAAGTCCAAGTGTCATTGATAGTTCCTTGTTTTCGTTGCATCCGTGCTTCGCAGGCAAGCCGAGCGCGCCGGGCCGTTAAGTCTTCATTAATGAAGATCTGATTTGCGTCTGAACTTGACTTCAGCTTGCTTCACTGGCGGAACACTTCATATCTCCGACGTTCGTTGTGAAACTTCACAATCACGGGGCGAGGGCGTTGCGTGTCAGTTGATTGGTGTTTTTTCCCAATTCTGTGACACCGGACAATATCGCTGATCAGGAGCGGAGAGGAAACGCGCATCGTATTGTTTACAAGGTCGATCACCGACTCTTTGGTTTTGTCGCCGCTGATGGTCTCATCGACTCCCAGGAAGCGGAGATTCGATCTGCGGGAGTATTGTTCGTATCCATCAAGCTGGATTTCTAGATCTTGGACTTTGGTTTCAAAGCCCACAATTCGCTCATCTTTTGCTTGTAAAGCTTTGGTGAGTTCGTCGATTTTTGATTTTAAGTAGTCCATCCCGTCACTAAGTTGTTTGGGGTATAGGACCGTTTTCATTTTATTTAGAACGATTTCATCAGTTAGTAGTTCTTGTACAATCAGTTTGAACCTTAGAGTGATTCAATCAAATACACATTTCTTGTGTACAGTGACACTAACCTAAGGAATGTCTATGCAAAATTAGAAAAAAAGTTGCTGAACAGTTTTTGAAAAAATAAGCCAAATGTTACATTTTTACCAGTTTTGGGGTCCTTGGAGGCCCTAGGGAGCCCTTAAAATGATTCAATCAAATACAGAATTCTCGTGCATAGTGACAGTGCCCTAAGATATGTTTATGCAAAATTAGAGAAAAAGTTGCTGAACGGTTTCTGAGATATGGCAGCTAACGGCGGACGCAGAGTGAAGGCAATAGTCCCTTGGACCTTCGGCCAAAGGACTAAAAACTAAAAATTTGTAATTAATTAGTTTAAGTTTTTGGGGCAATATTCTCAGTGACATATTAGTGCGATGTAGTTGATATTTTATTTGACGTAAGTGTACTCGTTGTGGAAATCGTACAATATTGCATAATTTAAAATTTAAATCACGTCGACACTTTCACCACGCCAAGAACGCCAACACAACGCCAGGTCGCGTGCACATAATGTGTTACGTTTACTTTTACGTTCACTATTAAGCATACATTTACACCCGTTCCCAAATTGTGTGATATATTAGCACAACAAAAACTTTTATACATTCATATCCAAAATCCAATAGTTTTCATTAGCATAACAATGTGAAAATTTACATCAGACAACGTATTCGAATTCAGCGTAACCAGGTCATTTTTGTAGCGTAGATTTAGGGTCAGGCCACGGTCTATGTGAATTATTCAAGAACACGGCCACCTTTTTTCTACCAAAATAGTTTCTGGAATATTTGTGAATATAAAGAACTTTGTAACTGGTAAATACTTTACTACAATAATTAATAAGTGTTATACACATGCTTTTATTTATTAAGCATGTGTGTCAATTCAGTTTCAGTTGTGCAAGAACAAGGACTGCTTCAGAGTAATTGCACAACAATTCAGCATTGATGTTTCATAATCTCCAGCTATGCTTGTTTTAAGCAAGTAGATATTTACATTCTATCACTAGGTAAAATTAGAATATGAGCTAAATATAAGCTACGAGAATTTTGGTGTATGTTGGGTTAGTGTTAGGCTTTTCAATAGTATTAATAGGTTTTGACAGGGTTTTCACCGGTTTTATCCTTGTTTTAACCGCTAAGCGGTTAAGCGATTAAAACAGGTTTTGACTGGATAGAGTGCAACCCTGATTATTCACCCTTGGGATGGTTAATCATGATTTATTTTACTCTCACTTAGACAACTCTTGTCTGGCTGAATGAACTGTCCATTTTACTGTGTGACTTATGTCGATGAAATTGAAGTCTAAATTTCATTTGAGTGTTGTAGTTATTTCCAGCGCTTGGCAATGTTCTATTAACTGACTAGTCTGTATTATTGTGGTTACAGTGTAATGGTCTTATGATGTCTCATTCAACTAGTCATCCTATTTCAGAACATTATCGCCAAACCGACCTTTTATATGCTGGCACTGAGCGTGGTCACTGCCAGGGTGCTTGTCATCCCCAGTGGTTCTTTTATGTCCCAAATTGAGACGGGACCAACATGTGATTTGTGCTTATATTTATGCTTACATTATTATTTAATTTATTGCCTGTATAAATGTATGATTATGTGGGTACAAGTCCGACACCGCAACATATTCAACATTTTGAACTCAGAACGCTGGCATGCCAGGCGGATTTGCTAACTACTACACTAGCCGCGCTCCCCCGTGTTTTGTATAAATAAACTGAACAAGTTTACTCTTATAAGTTATGGCTTATGATTTTGATGAAATAGCTTGAAGTTGAATGAAGTTTTGATTGGCTATGCTGATCCACGCTAACAAATAATTTTCACCACAACAGGAAGACGCCTGTGGGCGCCCGCATTTGTGTCCAGGCTCTCTTGGGTGCAACAAACAGTGGCGCACATCACGGAACTATGGATAATCGAGGACGAGGGTAGGCCTCAAATAGTGGAAGAACCCATATTATCGCCCATGCTATACACTTACCAGATCGTTTAAAAACAAATCAAGAAATGTCGGCTTCTCAGTTTCAGACGAGCCCGTTTTTTGTCGCTTGGCAGGACGTTCATCAGCCTTCGATTTCACCCCTTTACCCAGCGATCCCCCGACGGTTTCGGACGGGGCTGATGTTGGTGAACTTCCTGGCACTGACAGTGACAGGCGAACTGTTCCTCTCGCGCCGACCAAACTCTCAAGTCCGCTCTCGCCTTTTAGCAAGTTTTCAGCGATAAGAAAAGGCTGCAACACGTTGGACTGTTCTCGAATATCGGCGACACCGTCCCACGACCTCTTCGGCAAAGTTCTCCCTTCGCTCTGTCTCGTGTCGGGCTTGACTTGGCCCTGGGGCTGGGAGTGGGAGACAGAGCCGGAGGGAGTTCCGTCCGACTCCGAGTAGTTGCGTTTGTCAACAACACTAACGCATTTAGAACCAGACGGTCTTGGTTGTGCATCTGAGACAGTCTCCTGTAGGTATGATGCTGTTAACTCTTGCTTCCACTGTTTTCGGAAATCTAATAATTCCTTTGGTTCAATCATTCCTAGGCGGACGGACACATCTATTCGATCAGTCTTTGACAACACAACGCGCACCGTACTGCCATCTATCGCTTAGGCGAGTTCTAGCCTCAATTACCCAACCTCCGCAATGAGGCGACACTGTTTGGCACGCTTCCAAAGCATGGGGATCAATTTTGCTGTTTTCAGCGAAAGGAAAACGATGCATCTTTGTTAACTGTCAACACTTTAAAAAGAAAGCAGCAAACATTGAAGAACTGAACAGTCTTTGCACAGAATCATGGCAATATCGTCCAGTAAAGAGAACGGAGAAATATGTTCTAAAGTACACGCAGACACCAGGCCCCTACTATTTCAAATCCCAAACTATATAGCAAACCTAACTAACAGTGAGTGCATTTGAACTGAAACGTAGATAACAGGAATGAAAACCATTGTCATGTGTACTTTCTATTGCGCCCCTTCATACCCTAGATTGAACAACTGCATAGACCTAGCCTTGTTTAAACTAAGTAACATATTATATAAACAACGCAATGTCATTATTATATATTTCAACCTTCCAGAATTAATTAGTAAAATCATATAGTCACATCTAGCAGTATACATAATCATTAATAATGTATCCAGTGCGTCGCGGTTTGCCTTAAGTAACAATTTTGTGAACATAATTTCAACAAAATATACGACGTAACGTCCGAACTCATCACGTGTTTTCTGATGGCTTGACGGAAGTTTTGCTAGGCAACAGGTCACGTGATGGATAGGTTAATTGTTATAACAAGTTAATGTCTCTTGTAGCGGAACATGAACTGCCCCAACAGAACATATACAATTTCGAACATAATGTATTACATCATGGTAGATACATTGTATATTGCATATTCTTATTTATATAAATGTCAAATTAGTAGCCTACTCGACAACTCGGCTCTTGTAATAGCAGCCTGCAGCCGCAGGTTGTGTACCCACAACCGGAAAATTCGTGCCGGGTCAAATAAATATCGCTTTCTAAGACTTAAGTTAAACTAGTTATAGAGAGTCAGTTGCAAGCAAAAGACTTTTGTCAACTATGTACACGGTGTCAACATATCTGCTACCGATATGAATGGATACCCAGCCACACAATTTCATCATTATATCATAGGGGTTGAAGGTGTAAATTTCGATTAAAATAAAAAATATATACCTCACTGGTAGTGAACGTTTGATCATGTCGACATTACTTTCAGTTACAATAAATATGTTACTGTCAACACTACCCCTCGATGTCAAAACTTTGCAACAATACCCCCTGAACACTAAACGTACTGCAACAACACCATACTTCTTAGACATAAAACATATGTAACATCACTCACACCCTCAACGTCGACAATCACCGATCCGTGCCCCGTTTACACCTAAAATCTCCATCACTATCCCCTCCTCAACAACGGAAATATACCTAACACCCCCACGGGACACAAAAAAGTGAGACATGTGCAATCTTAGGCTGTAATTCTGTTTCGTATCCATAAAAAATCATCCTGCGCCAATAGACTATCTATTATGATATGCGTCTATATAGTTGTTTGTTCGTGACCCCTGTTGTCCCGGGTCACGCCCCGCCCCCGTGGCCCGCCTGGCTCTCGAATTGTTTTGACTGTGCCTGAGTATTGGTCGCTATTAAATGTTCAAGTTACACTTTCCTGCTAATGTATGTTTGTACGATTGAATGTGCGATTCATACCACCCTTATGGCGTGGTGGCAGCTGTTCTAACGAACTCACGTAAGGTACCGAACGTTGTACAATAAACTGAATTGCTTTGACATTCTAGCCAACTAATAGGCACAAGCAGTCAGCCGTGAACGGCGGCTTTGTCACACTAGCAAGTCGTAGTAACTACTTGCAACATGACCAACATACAACGTGCACCGAGGCAGTGGTGTCTCACAAAAACCAAAACGGTAAACTCGTTTGAGAACTGGCGTCAAAACCTAATCTACACCTTATCGCTTGACACCAACTTCACTCGATTTATTGCCACTGATGCCAAATGGGAGAAGTAATGTACAGCTCAACCACACCGAGGGTTCACTGACGATGACGCCGTCGCCACGTCTGGTCGTACAGCACTTCAACAAGTGTACATGCTCGAACTCATGCTAGGTCAGATAGCGAATTTCTGCCCAGTCATATAACGTATCACTATCGTCAACAATTCGACTAGTTTATCCGGTATTTGGCAAACGATTCGGCTACACTATTGGTTTCAGTCGACAGGCGCCCATTTTCTGGACTTTGCTGACATTCATCTCCTAGCTGACGAACGTCCTGAAGATCTGTATCAGCGCCTAGTGGCCTTCGTTGAAGACAACATGCTCCAACAGGGAAGTGCTTTTCTTCACAACGGTGACGTCATAACTGTTGATGAGGAAATGTTACCGTCACTCGAAAACATGGTCGTTCTTACGGTGGTTGAGATTGATGCACGCATCACTCCCAAAGCTCGTCAAGCAACGATTCGGCACTGAACTGAGATCTAGAACACTAGCATCGATTAAGCCTGAGATTTCCGAAGCCCTAAACTCACTACTCGATGAGATCACGTCCGCCGACGATGCAAAGATCATGCGCACAGCTACTGCCAGCTCTCAGAACAGATTCGGGCCGAGACAGCCATTCTCAAAGAGACAACCATGTCCATCGAGTGTCCCAAGGCGACCTACAAGCACAAAAACACGTCCACTCAGCAAACAGGCTGGCCGCAGCAAAGTTAAGCATTTCTTAAGCGAATGCTCACACCTTCCCGGACAAGATTGTCGCTACATGTCCAAGATTCGTTAAGTCACTGACGTCCACGAAGAGGTCTAAGAACATGAGAACAGCTACGAGCTCCGACAACACGAGGTCGATGACGAGCCAACAGTAGGCCTCGCAACTGCACAGCGTATCGACATACGTCAGTCGCCTTATCTGGACACGTTTTGTGGTCATCACACGGTTCGAGTCACTATCGACAGCGGGACAACAGGCAACATGATTCGCCATTCCACTGCGCTGAGACTAGGTTGTAAAATCAAGAGCTCATCTCAATCGGCACACCACGCTGATGGGTCGTCTCCTCTAACGATAGTTGGCGAGACTACCCTGTGCCAAAAACAACTAGTTCTCTTTCTGTGGGTTAGTTGTGCAGAACTTGGATGTCGAAGTGTTAGGCGGGGCTCCATTTATGGAAGTCAACGATGTTGCCATCCGTCCTGCTAAGCGAATCATCACGGTGTCCGATGGCACAACGTACACGTATGGTACAGCAAATGCAGCTCTAAACCGACACGCAGTTAGACGTGCTCACGTTCTGCGAGCACCTCCCACCAGCACTACGGTTTGGCCTGGCGAGTTCGAAGAAGTAAATCTGCCCGCAGACATGTTTATTGCGGACACCACATTCGCTTTGGAACCACGTTTTGACACCACGGGCAACAAGTTCATGCGAGACAATGATATGTGGCCATAACCGTCGTTCATTACCAGCGTCGATGGTGTGCTACGTATACCCAACTTGACCAACACCACTCGCTTGCTCAAACGAAACGAACATTTTGGTCAGATTCGTGAAGTGTTTGTACCTGACGTCGCCACGAACACTCCCGTACGCTCTGGCGTCATACATCAGGCCGTAGACGTACGATCACGCAGCTCCAGCACTACATCCATCAAACACTCTGTCGCTGTCGAAATCGATCCGGGTCTAGTAATGCTATCTTCCGATGAACGAGCATCATTCCGCTCAATCATTGAAGAGTACGACGATGTTTTCGACCCTAACTACGCCGGCTATACTGGTCATGTTGGGTCATTCGAGGCGGTCGTAAACATGGGCCCAGTTCAACCATCTCAACGGAAAGGCCGCCTACCACGATACGCTCGAAATCAGCTCGCTGAGCTACATAGCAAATTCGACGAACTTGAGACGATGGGTGTATTCGTCCGACCATTAAAACGAAATCTTACAGCAGCCGCCGACATACCACAGAGGACAATATTTCTGCGTCACACACGGTGAATTGTTTTGACGGGAGCGTCGTTGTTGACAATTTTCAGTTTAGAAGAGCGTAGAGAGCGCCAACAACTTAAACCGAAATTGTGCCGTCGAGTATAGTAATATGAAGGGCAGTAGTGCGCAGGTTAAGTTAGATACAGCTTAATCTTTGCTCAAAATTTATTAACAAATGTCACAACAACCTTGACCTTCGCGAAGCCGAAAACAGCTACGCACACGTCAGGGGTCAGGACACTGTTGGACTTCCTAACGAAGTCTGAGGACAGTGATTAGCTGGAGTCGGCCATAGCCCGAGCCTGTTATCAGACCTGTCTACTCACTGGACCTTCTGGCCAATCAAGCAAGTGACATTGTGTTCTGAATGTCTGCTAATTAAGCTGAATAATATTATGTAATTGAACTGCTTGAGCCGTCTGGCCTTTGAGGAATTCACACCATATAAAGGCATAAGGTGACTTTTCGTTGATGTTTACTTTTGTAAATAGGGCACAAGGTCAAACAATCAATATACATTTGAATGTAACGTAACAACTGACTGTATTGAATTTTCTTATAAAAAACATGTATTGGACTTTCTGGAAAACTGTATCAGGAGTTCGTAGTGCCACCTGAGAACGTTGTGCTGGATTACAAATTGATCAGCGAAGTGCTGATTTTTCCTTGACAAGTTTGGTGGCACCTTTGAAATGTGCATAAACCACAAACACGTGGAGGGATTACCAACAAATAAAATTGCAGAGTGCTTGCAACATGGGTGCCTACAAAGTATGTTGTTTTCGACATTTTTCTCAAAAATCACCATGTCTATTTGAGGTCAGGACACTTATAATCACACAAAACGTTAACATGGTCGCCAATGGGAAAACTAACAGTGTGTTGAGCCCGTCAACGACAACGGGTCACGACGCTAATGTCGTGTAAACAAATCATGCTTTAGTAAACGTTTAATCGCTAACATTTGGAAGACTTATTTGGCTGTGAACAGCAGTTTCTCTGCGTGAAAGTGGACCCAAATTAAAACGCACTTAGTAAAATCTAGCTGTTTATGATAATTAAACTTAAAGAGGGGTGTAACGTCGTCTAAAAAAATTGCATTTTTAAGACCGTTTTTATCGACTGTATCCAGGATGAATTGTTAGTGAAACGCAGTTTTTTTTTTTCGCTCCTAGGTAAGGAGAACAATCGATTTTATGGTGCAAAATCGGTCTTCAGACCTCTTAAGAATGTTAGTGAAGAGGTCCCCTGGTGTTTTTTCTTTTAAATCAATCCGTCTGTCATGAGCTGTCGCAATGTTCATTCTCCGTTTATTCCATTTATTTTCCTTCTTTTCTTTGCTGAATATGTGACATAAAAAGCAGCTGGTCCACGTTTCCTTTTGATAATTTTATCGGTCATGACTCATTCGCATGGCGGTGACTAATCAAAATACACGTATGTCGATGATGTTTTTCTTGCATCTATTAACTCGGCGTAGCTAATCGAAGACTGACGGACAGTCCCGAATATTCATGAGCATGCTTTATAGAGATCGTGAAGGTGGGGCCAAAGTGGAAACTGCGCGTACGTATCCGCAGTTATTTTTCGATATATTGTAAGAGTCATTAGTGATTAATAAAACATAATTCTAATGAAACAAAGGCATAGAATTACATGAAATAATCATTAACTGGATTACTTAATAATTGCGTACATTACAAAGATATTAAATTAACAAATAATCGCTTTAATGCGAGTCCAGTGAATTTCCAGTCTGTTTCTTTTATCGCGAGCAGTCAACAACGGAAATGCTACTCAGGATATATGTGACAATTTCTGTCACCCATGCAAACGCACACACACACACACACACACACACACACACACACACACACACACACACACACACACACACACACACACACACACACACACACACACACACACACCACACACACACCACACACATGTGCGGAAGTTCACTGAATTAATTACCCAGCTGCATGTGTCTCTGCCTGTCATTCTCGTACTCTCCCCACATCAAAGAGCAGTTACAGGAAATCCCCACATATATGACCCGTTCGACCATTCTCACGAGTGGCTGAGAGGTACTGTGTATTTAAATATGTATGTACTATTTCCCGAACATTACACGCTATATCAACCACTATTGGCTAAAACACAAACCGCCGAATTTTGGAAGGCAGCGAGATTATCGGATGAACTTAACGTCATCGTTTTGTCATGGCAATATCAGCAACGCTCCGTTGTGATCAAGTCATCATCATCATTGTGCTTCATCATTGTCTTGGTCATACACATAATGCCCTACATTAATGTGTGTGTTCGTACAATTCCCTGCCATAGGCTTTGCAATATACAGGGCTGTTGCCAGGGGGTTCGAATGTACCGACTGTTAGCTAATTAACCCCTTTAGGAAACAAACTCCCATCCCTTCTTTTCAGGAAACAAAGGTGCAATTGGAGGTTTTTGACGAACTAAACCGAACAATACCAATGGGGTTCAGTACGTTTCAGATATTGGTATAGCCTTAAAATCTCGGCCAGTGATATCATGATATCATCATCATTGTGCAGCCGTAGTGTCCCGTGGTTGGGCGGAAGGCCTCAGCATGTCGTTTCCAAATCTGCCTGTCTTGCACTATTCTCTGCCAGATGGTGCCCTTCCAGTACTCAGATGTTTGTTTTTCTCTCCCGATATGTGATGTTTAACATACTTCTTTCCATCTTTGTTAATGCGGCTGCTAGCTTGTTCTTTGCCTAGACGGTGAGTGCCCGTGTTTCCGCGCCGTATGCCATCGCTGGAAGTACGCATGAATTGTAGACTGGTCCCTTCAAGCACTTTCCAAAGTTACCCTTGAAGATGTCGCGGTGATTGGCGAATGCTGTCCAGCAGGCGGTGACCCTTCTTTGAATCTCCTTGTCTTGGTTTTTGTCTCCGATACTGTATCGCTGTCTCAGATAGACGTAGCTTTCAACGTTCTCTGTCTGCGTGGTGTTGATATATATTCATGTGTCATTTTCTAGCATAACTTTTGTCTTCGAAATGTTCATCTTCAGTCTTTGTTTTTCACTTTCATCAACTAGCTCCTGCAACATTTTTTTGTAGTTCTTGCGGTGTAGTAGCGCATAGGAGTATGTCGACGGCGAATCGAAGATGACCGAGATATTCTCCGTCTATCCCCAAGCCTCTGGTTTCCCAGGTCAGTCTTCGGTATATGCTTTCGAGTGTTGCCGTAAACAGCTTGGGCAATATGGTGTCACCCTGTCGTACTTCTCTCTTGATGTTGATCTTGCTGTTCTTTTTGTATAGATGGACTGTCACCGAGCTGTTGGTGTACCTGTCTTTCAGGAGTTCGATGTACACGTCTTCTATCCCCTGTTCTAGAAGGGAGGTCAGTATTGCTTGTGTTTGCACCGAGACGAAAGCCTTCTCGTAGTTGACGAAAGCGATGCAGAGCGGGATATTATATTATCGGCACTTCTCTTTCAGTTGGCTTACAACGTGTATGTGGTCTGTGTTAAGTACCTGCTTTTGAATCCTGATTGCTCTCGTGGTTGGGTTTCGTGGAGTATCTTCTTCGTTAATATCTTTGTGAATAATTTGTAGATGTTTGATAACAAACATATCGGTTTGTAGTTCTTCAAGCCTTATTTATTTCCCTTCTTGAAGATTATCACCACATTTGCATTCTTCCATGCAGTATGTATTCGTCTTTCTGATAAGCATTTTTGAATACAGCTTAGCCAAAGTCTTCGAGGTGGTATCTCCTCCTGCTTTTAATGTTTCAACGTTTACGTGGTCGTTGCCTGATCTCTTCCCAGTCTTCATATCTCTTGGTGCTGCTTCCACCTCCCATGGTAGCGCGTGTGTGTATGCATGCGCGTGTGTGTATGCATGCGCGTGTTTGTATGCATGCGTGTGTGTGTATGCGTGTATGCATGCGCGTGTATGCGTGTATGCATGCGTGTGTTTATATGCATGCGTGTGTGTATGTAAGCGTGTGTGTGTATGCGTGTATGCATGTGTGTATGCGTGTATGCATGTGTGTATGCATGTGTGTATGCGTGTATGCATGTGTGTATGCGTGTATGCATGTGTGTATGCGTGTATGCATGTGTATATGCGTGTATGCATGTGTGTATATGCATGTGTGTATGCATGTGTGTATATGCATGTGTGTATATGTATGCATGTGTGTGTATGTATGTATGCGTGCGTGTGTATGTATGTATGCGTGCGTGTGTATGTATGTATGCGTGCGTGTGTGTGTGTATGTATGTATGCGTGCGTGTGTATGTATGTATGCGTGCGTGTGTATGTATGCGTGCGTGTGTATGTATGTATGCGTGCGTGTGTATGTTTGTATGTATGTATGCGTGCGTGCGTATGTATGCGGGTGTGTGTATGTACGTATGCGTGTGTGTGTATGTATGCGTGTGTGTATGTATGTATGCGTATGTGTGTATGTATGCGTGAGTGTGTATGTATATATGCGTGTGTGTGTATGTGTGTATGCGTGTGTGTGTATGCGTGTGTGTATGCGTGTGTGTGTATGCGTGTGTGTGTATGCGTGTGTATGTATGCGTGTGTGTATGCGTGTGTATGTATGCGTGTGTGTGTGTATGTATGTATGCGTGTGTGTGTATGTATGTATGCGTGTGTGTGTATGTGTGTATGCGTGTGTATGTATGCGTGTGTGTATGCGTGTGTATGTATGCGTTTGTGTGTATGTATGTATGCGTATGTGTGTATGTATGCGTGTGTGAGCGTGTATGTATGCGTGTGTGAGCGTGTATGTATGCGTGTGTGAGCGTGTATGTATGCGTGTGTGAGCGTGTATGTATGCGTGTGAGAGCGTGTGTGTATCGTGACGTACACGTAAAAAAACACCAGGTGTACGTAATAAGTACGATTTATTAAAGAGACACTTGCTTAACAATGATCATAACAACACGTAGCTGATAACCATAATATTAAACTTTAATCATACTTAAGCGGAACTGTGAATTATATATTATTTTACTCATGCAGCTGGATTGATCGTCAATGACAACAACGACGCCTTAAATGTTAATAATGTTTTTCAAACATACAAGGAACATTAGCAGTGAATCAGTGTGTGTGAACAGACATTCCGCCAATTCTTACTAAGGTGAGTATTCAAACGGTAGACCATACTGTTTTAATTTAGAAAAATATGTTAGAATTCACGCTAACAATGTTTGCCGTTACGGGCTAGAAGTGACTCGCGTAGTATCAAGCAGTTAGATCAGGTTAGAAAGAAAGTTGTTTGTCCAACGCTCTGGCCGCGTGTAGAAACAAACGGAGCTAATTATTGTCTTCCCGTGTCTCGAGGAGACGAGAGATCATCTCAAGTGTCCTCATCATGTCTCGCTTCTCGTCGGAAGTTGTCTCTGGCTTGTCTTCCCTGGAATGGTGCGGCTTGTCCTCCTTGGAATGGTGCGGATTCTTGTCAGGTTTCTCGGGCTTCTTGTCAGGTTTCTCGGGCTTCTTGCCAGGTTTCTCGGGCTTCTTGCCAGGTTTCTCGGGCTTCTTGCCAGGTTTCTCGGGCTTCTTGCCTGGCTTCTTGCCTCCCAGCTTGATGATTCCAGGCATGGCACGTTCCGGGTTGTTGATGTCCGGGTTGTTGATGTCCGGGTTGTTGATGTCCGGGTTGTTGATGTCCGGGTTGTTGATGTCCGGGTTGTTCATGTCCGGGTTGTTCATGTCCGGGTTGTTCATGTCCGGGTTGTTCATGTCCGGGTTGTTCATGTCCGGGTTGTTCATGTCCGGGTTGTTCATGTCCGGCTTGTATTCTGGCTTGTATTCTGGCTCGTTTTCTGGCTCGTTTTCTGGCTCGTATTCTGGCTCGTATTCTGGCTCGTATTCTGGCTCGTATTCTGGCTCGTATTCTGGCTCGTATTCTGGCTTACATTCTGGCTTATTTCTGCCGTCTGAAAATATGTGCCAGCGGTGAATTTACTATACTCGTCAAACCTAAATTGTAGCCGTATCATTGCCAAAGACAGATATAACGATGCAATTTCATGGATCTTATAACTTGTGTATTTCAATTGACGGACCCATCGTGTGAATTGTTGCCTGACAAAAATATTCGCCAAGCCATCAAAAAATAGATGCCGAACACGTTCCGATATTCCGTTGTATATTTCGTTGAAATTCTGGCTCCCCCAATGATTTTTTATGAAAGAAACGTAAGGCAAAGTTAAAAGGTGACAACTATATGCGGGAATATTTGATCTAGGCGATGTCATGCCGCAATCGTAATGTAAATCACATATATAACCGTTGTCAACATTGATGGCATAGACAAAGCTTGACGGAGATCACGTGTATCATTGTGATTGTCACGTAGCAAACCGCGACATAGACGAGCCGTCAATTGATGTATCCAATACGTCGCGATTTGCATACGTCACAATTCAATTTTTGCGTCTGACTTTCGTCAAGCTTTGCCTTTGCCAACACTGGATAACGGCAATATATGTGAATTACATTACTATTGCTGCATGATATCTCATGAATAAAACATTCCCGCATACAGGTGTCACGGAATGTCCGAACCCACCACGTGTTTGCTGATGTCTTGACGGAGGTTTTGCTAGGCAAGAGGTCACGCGGTGGATAGGTCAATTACTCTGGCCCTTAAGATCTACCCTACTTTTTTCCACAAAGAATGCCTGAATTAGTTTTAGGCAGTTTAATTTTGTCGCAGGCGAAAAGTAAACAGAACGGTCACATTAATAATGATAAAATCTTTTGGCAATAACACCGACACCGGGTGTTTTAACCGCTCAACATTGTAGTGGTTAGCGCGGTCGCGACGTTGCCACATCCGGTACAACCAATTCAGCGAAGTTAATTAAGTTAATAATCGCAACCCTGACTGACAGGATAATTGAAGAGATAACTAACCTTCGAGCGTCTCCATGAAGTGGATGAAAGGAGAAAGCGATTTCTTCACATCCTCTACCACAGTCTCAAAGACAACCAACGCCTGTACCAGTCCCTTGCGCACGAGGTCAGGATCTTTGGCTGCAAGTGTCAACGAGAAACGTCTTGACATAGACCTTACTATGACCAGAGCATCGTTTCGCAAACATTCTTATCACCTGATGGGCTGAATTTCCTCTTTAGAAGCAATTTTGTTTGTTAATAGTGATCTTGTATATCTTTCTCCGAGAGATACAAATATGGGGTAGACGTATGCAAATAACACTAATTAACTACCACTGTATTTCTAATACATCGTCAGTTAGCAGCTCAGAGGACAACGGTACAAGGAGTAGGAATAATAATGATCATATCGATAATAATATACACATATACAATAGCATGAACATAGAAAAAGGCGAGTTGGCCTCGGTGCTGGGAACCGATATTGCCCGAATAGTTAAGCGTGTTAATAATATATACCTTATAACCGACAGAACGTGCACTCACCGTCGACTTCGGTGATGGGTGCAGAGATATACGAGAAGAAATACACCATGTGACTGTGCAGACATTTGAGGTCGACCACCAGTAAGCTGAGCAGGTGGACGTCCTTGTTGATGTTGCCTTTAAATACACAATACATACTGCGTATATATACATGCACATTACATTGATATATATATATACATATATATATATACACACATATATATATATACATATATATATATATATACACATATATATATATATACACATATATACACATATATATATGCACACGTATATATATGCACACGTATATATATGCACACGTATAGATGCGCACACGTATATATATATATGCACACGTATATATGTACACGTATATACACACGTATATACACATATACACACATTATATATATATATATATTTCTAACACGCCTGCACAAAATATCTTCGAAACCACTTTATACAACACACGTACAGCTGTATATGATGCACATATATGACAAACATGCAAGCAAGCATGCAACACACACGCACGCATGTACAGGTTGAGTAGATTATTATGGATAATAATTTAAATTCGAGTGTATTGTTGCAGTAGCAAATAATTCAGCCATAATTATTACGAAAATATATCCCTTCACAGCGATCAATGTTGTGTCGTCTACGTATTGCAGTGTTTTGTGATATCACTTTGTTTGGAGATGATCTTACCATTGACTGCTTCCTCCTTCAGCATTGCGTCGCATTGGCCGAGTGCCGTATCCCGGATGTCTGAAGTCAAATAACGCTTCATATGTATGTTGCGTCAGTGAATGTTGCAGCATCGATAAATACCCGGCTATCACGAAACTTGTAAATTATGTGGTCGGTGCCGATATAAAACCGAGACACGACGTGATTAAGCCCTTGCTGTACCTATATTGCAGCCATACCATTAGCCACGCGTTCTATAAAATTATATATATTTTTGGTATGAATTTTGGATCGCTTAAAATCGTAAGTCTCATATGCAATGCATTCGCGAGGGCGTTCAACGAATAAGATACGCGTACCGCTTATCTGGAATTGGCGAACTTAAAGAGGCCATCCCTTAGTGTGATGACACTGTCGAGGCCAAATGTGTTTGCGTAACTGTCTTACCGGTTAACTGGAGACCCGCGGAGACAGTCTCGAAGGTTTCGATCAATCCTCCGACGTTGTGAATGAGACACATCAGACGCAAATCCTTCTCCTCCGGCGTCAAGACCCCTATGCAATAACATCAAATGTACATACACATACAAACGTCGCACGCCGTATTAATGCCAAGCGGAAACGCATAAGACGTAGGCTACGCTACGTCACGTTATGCGCGTTTATCGTGCACTATTCGCACAGCGTAATCGAATGCTCAACGCAATTTCGGTCGCAAACTTGCGCATGCCCACAGCATCTCGGCATCTCTAGGAAACAGTCAGCTACATTGCTATTGTCAGGAGTGAGACGTGTACACACAGGTTACTGCCGTTTTCAGACAGGTACTCAACAAAGTGACAGAAACATGTTCACACAGGTCACTGCCGTTTACAGATAGGTACTTAACACTGAGTGAAACTTGTTCACAGAAGTGAACGCCCTTTACAGACAGGTACTCAACAATGTGAGTGAAACATGTTCACAACAGCTTGCACGAGTGCTTGTGTTCCGTTATAAACAACAAAATGTGTATTTACTTTTCTGAAAGTCTTCTGGATTGATTCTCTTGCATAGATCTTCTCCCTCAAATCCTGCAAAGACGATATTTACACTGTTATCTGCCGCTGACCAAATGTATTAATAAAAAATAGGGAAACACCGAGAGTCGTGCTGGTTGGCCAAGAATGAATCCTTATTGAGGAAATACGTAAAATAGTGATCCCATTAACGCATAAAATATTTTAGAGAACATATATAATGCTCCCTCAACGCTGTGCGTTATATATTGCTTTCACAATTGTAAAGTTTTAAACACGCGTCACAATCGAAAGCGTCGGCGTGTCTGCTGTACGGAGTACGTCCGTATACGGTGAATTAATTGCAGAAGCACAATTGGACGCGGACAGCAGCCTTGTCCGATTACTTGTGTCACTACGCTACCGCTTAGTACAGTTACAGCGGCATGCAGTGTGCACGTGACTGCCATTGATCCGCCAACATTAATTCGCCGGCACATTTTGCCGATTTTATAAAAGGCTATACAGCTTTTATCCTAATCAAACTGCCCCGAGTCATTAAAAACACGAACATGCATGTCAAATGAAGAACTGCAACGGTTCGCTGGAAAATATTGCGAACCTATTTTGCTCTTTATTCATATGGCTGATAGAAATACATGAGATATCGCCGGTCGTAATGGTCACGGGTTGGTAACAAAATTAGTCAACTTAAAGGGATGCATTGCGCCACAAACGTAACGCTGACGCCTTCTATGCCAACCATCGAAACATTGCTAAAATCATATTCATTAATAATATAAAATTAGTATCATAATATATATATATACATAAACTAATTTTTATATATATTTTAGAAAGAATATTAGTACGTTCAGAAGTGAATTCGCAGTAGGATATTTTTAGGAAATTTGAAAGTCCAGGAAATTTTAATATCCAGGAAATGCAAATGTCCAGGAAATTCAAATTTCCAGGAAATTCACACATATCCTCGATATTTACCTGCAACGAAAGCCCGAACGACCATCATCTGTCCGCGGTGCAGGAGTTTGTCGACTACGTCTCCGATGTGCTGCAAGTCACCCCCAATTGCTTGGAGACTACCGAGCGCACCCGGTCCACCTAGAACAAACCCCGTGTTAAAGCAACATCACTTGTCACGAAAATAATACAGCCTAGTTTATACCCACCTGTGAAACAACAGACCAGGGGCAGCACCCACCCGTGAAACAACTGACCAGGGGCAGCACCCACCCGTGATACAACTGACCAGGAGCAGCACCCACCCGTGAAACAACTGACCAGGAGCAGCACCCACCCATGATACAACAGACCAGGGGCAGCACCCACTCGTGAAACAACAGACCAAGGATAGCACCCATCCGTGAAACAATAGACCAAGGGCAGCACCCATCCGTGACACAACAGACCAAGGGCAGCACCCACCCGTGAAACAACAGACCAAGGGCAGCACCGACCTGTGAAACAACAGACCAAGGGCAGAACCGACCCGTGAAACAACAGACCAGGGGAAGCAAGTGTCACCATTACAGTATTTTGAACTTAAATTCGTTTCCATGACCAATTAATTTCTGGTGTCGCCAATTATGACGTGTAGCAGGTAATGATGTTAGTATCACTCCAGTGGCGCCCCTGGAGAATAACTGACAACTGGTCAACGAAAAACTAAAAAATACTGTTTTGTGGTGGTCTAAGGAAGAATAACTACAGAAAGAGGCGAGACCTCGGCGCGTGATAGAAGATAGAGTCACAATGCAACACAATTAGCGTATTAATGTACAACATATGTTCGACCATTTAAAATGTTATGTCCTTATATAGCACAGTATTCAGCCCTACGACGGATCAAAGCACTTTACACTTTACTCCCTGGTAAACCTGTTCAATCGAACACCATCTGGACTTTTTTGGGGAAGCATTCAGCCATGTTGTAGTTAATGCGCGAAGACTATTCGTCCACAAATATCCACCACTGTCTTTGGCCAGGTACTCATCCATACAGCTGAGTGAACTTGAGCAACGTAGAGAGAACGAACTTGTCCCAAGGTTCGACACGGCATCACAGGATTCGAACCCGAGTTCTTCCGACTGAGAATCCGATGCTCTAGCACTGCTCCACAGGGCTCCATAAAACCCAAAGTTTCAGTGCTAAGAAAAGGATTGATGTCGTACGAGATCAAGGTTTTATACACTTTGTAGTTGCATATGATTACAAATCCTTAAAAAGACATTGGGGTATGACACATAGCATTGACCACAAGCTTGCTTCGGATAACCTCGCCTCGCGTATTTAGGTGTCACTAGAAAGGCTGTATGTAGGTTAATGACTAAGACTAACAAATCCCTATACAGACTATAGCAACAATTAGCAACATTTCCACATTTAAATAATATTATTCATTTAAGACTTGTATATTCGTTAGTAAGGCAATATTATATAATTGGTATTATTTATCTTTTTATAATATGTGTTTTAAATGTGCGTAATGTTTGTATTTGACTATGGGTATACTACTGGATTATAATGAAATGAAAATAGTATCATTACGTCTACTGATCATGGTCGGGTACACCGGATCAAGATAAGCTATGTTTCAGTTCCGATGTGCGCACGACACACCTCAGGCGATTGGCAGAGACTTGAGTGGATCTATTTCGACGAAGGCGTTGGCTGGCGTGAGACTGAGACGAGAGATAACATACCACACATTGTAGGATCATTTACGTTTATCCAAAATCTTGCCTCTTCACGATGGACTCGCCAATATGACGGAGTGACGGAGTGACGGTGTGACTGAATGACTGAATTACAGTGGCGGTGTGACCGAGTTACTGAGTGACGGTGTGACTGACTGACGGTGTGACTGAGTGACGGTGTGACTGAGTGACTGAGTGACGGTGTGACTGAGTGACTGAGTGACGGTGTGACGGTGTGACTGAGTGACGGTATGACTGAGTGACGGTATGACTGAGTGACGGTATGACTGAGTGACGGTGTGACGGTGTGACTGAGTGACTGAGTGATTGACTGACGGCGTGACGAGGTAGTGTGTCTCCAGATTAGACTATGGAACGTACGACGGTTACGTGAACAAGCAATTACTTACCAAGACCATTCGTGGCAGAAGCAATGGAAAATTCCAGCTTGTCTTTCACATTTCTCGAGACCATGTGTAGCAGCGACCTGAACCGTGTCAATTCCTCTTTCTTGATATCTGCCAAAAGATCGCATGACGTGTGGGCCTTACAACACAACGTGAACACGAGGGTGTGCTCGCGCGTGCTCGCTCGCGCGTGTGCGTGCTCGCGCGTACTCGCGCGTGTGCGTGCTTGCGCGTGTGCGTGCTTGCGCGTGTGCGTGCTTGCGCGTGTGCGTGCTTGCGCGTGTGCGTGCTTGCGCGTGTGCGTGCTTGCGCGTGTGCGTGCTTGCGCGTGTGCGTGCTTGCGCGTGTGCGTGCTTGCGCGTTTGTGTGTATGAATGAAATAGGGAATGTATATGTGCGTGTGTGCGTGCGGGTGTGGGTGTATAGGTGTTTGTATATATAATACTCTTTATTATTATTTTTAGCAGTGACACTTTTTAAATCATATAAATCATGTTAATGTGCATTACATTTACATAATAGATGTGTGTGCGTGTGCGTGTTCGTGCGCGTGTGTATATGTGCGTGTTCGTGCGCGTGTGTATATGTGCGTGTTCGTGCGCGTGTGTATATGTGCGTGTTCGTGCGCGTGTGTATATGTGCGTGTGTGTGGTCCTTTTCTAATTTCCTTGTAGTAGTTATCAGTGACATGTTTTCAATAGGTCATGCCAGAACACGGCACACTCCTTAGAGCAGAAAGTAAACTGCAAGCAAATGTCCACGTACTTGCTACTCTGCCACCAAACCCTCCTCTACGTCCGCCCGGTTGCCCGCCGGGTCGTCTTCCGGGCTTTTTATTGGGCGATCCATCACCCTGCAAAGGATACACCTAATAGAGACATGCATGAAACAAGTCAGAACTAGATCGTCAGGTACAACTACCCAATGTGGGGGAGGGAGGGGAAAGGGGGAGGGGGGGTTGTGGTTTAAAGTTTTTCGGGAATACGTTCTCAATTTTGCCTCGAAAAAACAACGGGTTGATGGGTGTTGGTGAAAATTGTCACGAACAAAATTACGACAATATTATTTTATTGTCTTGTTTCACATTTCACTCCGAAGTTCCAACTGGAATGGTGATCAACATATTTTAAAAATCAACACTGGGGCTAAGTGCCTTCCTCTAAAATCTAATTATTGGGGGGTTTAGCTTCTCAAGCCCACCCACCCACCACCACCATCCCCACCCCGGTTCTGATGCCTATAAAATTTAAGCTTCCTCTATTTTTTACTCGATTCTTACAAATGTACTGCTAACCCAGCCGTGTTGTCAGTATACGTCTTTTGAACAGAACACAACAGAAGTGGATTTATTTATCCAGACTGTACATCTAATAGTAATATGACAAATTATAATATTATAGTATAAAAATGTGTACAATGAGGATGATGGAGACTCACGTATTCGAGGCCATGTTTTTATATAATTACATGCTCTAGAAGAACAATGTGTGCTGGGCTTACTTATACACCGCATTAAAATTAATAAATGAAAGGTATCGTCTTAATTAAGTAAACCAAAAATTATAGGCATGCCATCCATTATTAATCCACATAGGAAAAGACATGTACCATTAGCAAGCAATTAATGAACCATTTAAACACTAGGTGTACAATGTTTGTGTAGCATTGCAACATTATATTACATTACAAAATATTTATGTCGGAACGATATTAGACAATGTGTTAGTCCGTTCATTTTGATATGAATGAATACAAAATATATATTACATGATTGTGACTTATAAAGTAATTACAGTTGTTCATGACATACTAAAAGCGTATCAAGTTAATTAGTAGGTACCCTAAAAATCAGTTACTCAATGTTACAATAAACACTGTATTTGCAAGAAAAGATAACAAAACATAACAAAAAATTAAAAAGATGAATGAAAGGTTAAGTTTGGCCAATGAGTAGAGTCAGAAACGACGGCATCATGCCACGTAACTACATGTGATAGACACAAGTAGTTTGGCAAAGTCTACTGGTATGTCAGAATGTCGTTTGAGCTTGTGATTTCGCGGATCATGTTAAGATCGTCTTTGATAATAATCTTGCCGCTGGCCGTCCAACACTCATTGATCTTTTTTACCTTTTTAAGTTTTCGGGTTTCAATAGGGCGAGTTTCAATAGGGCAGGTTGTTGAAATCTTTGAGACCGCCCCCGGAGCGATACGCAACATCTCTACAATCGAACAATGGTAGTTCTGGGTTTCGTCTGCCCGTTGACAGGTCGGCCAAGTCTATGGCAGCGTTCCAGATCACCGAGCTCTATGGGAGTGGTGGCGTGCATTTGTTGTTGATAGTATCGCCGACTTTTCTTCAAAGTTTTCACCACGCAAGTTATCGCAAATGGCACCGATGCGGAGATTGGTCGTCGGGTGTATTGCTGGAGCGAATCCAGTTCATCCTTTATAGAGTTACTACCCTTTTCTCAAGATGTTCGATTTTGTTGCACTTGTCAGACAATTGTTCTGTGAGAGTGACAGTTTGTTTATTAAGTGTGTCTATCTTCAGGAATAAATCACGTGGAAACAGGACCTCTTTCAGTTGTTTGGCAATTATCTCATCTTGCAATAAGGATAGCATTTCGAAATCAAATTGCTGTCAATGTCAGCTGAGCCACCACTGGCGACTGGCTCAAAGTCCGATTTGCTGTCTTTTCTGTTGGGCGTGGCGGCGATTGTACGTGTACGTGTGTAAAGCAATGCTACAAGGCGTGGTCGTGGTCGATATTGGGGGTGTTCGATATTGCAGGTGGGAATTCCTACCTTTAACGAACTGCACAGCGACAGTATGGGGTCGTCTCTTTCGTCGAGATACTGTTAATTATTCTGCTAGTTTTGCAGCGTCTATATTATAATCTACATTCGTCACCTCTGACGTGTGGCCGGCAGGACCTTCCTAGCAGTTAGCTAACAACGCCATTTTGTTGAGAGAGTCTTGTTTCCTTTCTGGACGTAGTTAAATTGTAATCACACAAAATGTAATTGCCAACGGAGACCAAATACATTATTCATTTATCAGATAAAACGTCCGTGTGACATTTATAAATAAGATAACACACTGGGACCTAATCATATAACGCTGGTAAGTACGTATAAGATGAAGGATATTGTCGTCACTTTTGACTGAACACTTAACTTCGAAGCACATATGTCGGAACACAATTAATAAAGCCAATTCAATGATGTGGATAATTCGTCGCACTTTTGATTATATGGATGAACAGTGTTTTTCGACTGTTTTTAAATATCTCGTCCGTCCACATATTGAATGTGCAATTCAAGTGTGGGCTCCGTTCTTCATGAAACACATTACAGCTCTTGAAAATGTTCAGCGTAGAGCAAATAAATTAATTCCCGGCTTTAAAGATCTTGAATCTATAAAAACGGCTCCAAAGACTAAAATTACCAACTCTGGCATATAATAATAATAAAATAACTTCTATTGCGCCTAAATCCTTGGAAACCAAGCTCAGAGTCGCATAAAAACGAAAGGATTGGTCAATCTCAAAATCCATAAGTAGTTTTCCAGTTGTCAACAGATGGGTCAAGGCGCTAGGAAGCTACGGTGGATAAGCAAGGTTGTAAAGATACGTTTTTAAATGACGACGGAATTTTGTAATATTTTCAACTGATCTAACACTAAGAGGGAGCATTTTCCAAAGAGTTGGTGCATCAATAGTAAAAGCTCTAGTTCCAATGTTAGTGTTTGCTCTAGGAACAAAAAGTAGGTCAGAACTAGATGATCGAAGCTGGATAGGTTTTCTTACAGGAGTAAGCAATGAATGCAAAAAAGATGGTTGCTTATTGGACAGGGCCTGGTATGTAATGGTACAGATTTCTTACAGGAAGCCAATGCAAAGACTTCAAAAGTGGTACAGGGCGAGACAACGAGGAGATTTTATAACTACTCTTGCTAGACAATTTTGGACATGCTGAAGTTTTGTGATATCCTTGCTAGCGATATTATAAAGGAGGGAATTGCAATAGTCAAGTCTGCTGCTAACTAGATATTATTGAAATGTATAAGATTTTATCAGAGAAATATGATACAGCAGTGACATCGAACTTTATAACTTTGAGGGATAATGAATCATGCACGGGAGGGCATCACCTAAAAATATTCAAAGGACGATATCCGTTAAACATAACAAAATTCATTTATACACAGATGCACGGACGTATGGAACAACCTCCCACAGTCTGTGGTAGAGGTTCCATCAGTGCAGTTCGTTGAGGGAAAATTAGACAACTTATGGAAACACCACCCAGTTAAGCTTGACTACACAGACCCACCCCTATTAGGGAACAACTCGTCAGCCGCATGAGCACCGTGTAGTTTGACGACAAACATCAGAGCTGGCGTAAGAGGCATCACAGCCTAGAAGCCAGAAGAGGACCTGTAAGAACCTGTAAGATAACATAAATTAAAATAGTAGTACTAATAATTACAAGCAAAACATGTGACCGTAATCAGTATAAATGCGACGTACCTTTCCACGTGGTTTCGCCAGAGTCACAGACACGAGGGCGACCAACACGAGAACGACGACGACCTTCATCTTCGCAGCTCAGAGCAAGCACGTTGCGTTGCCGGGCACGGCAATCTTTTATTGCACAACAAGGCGCATGCGCACTATACTCTTCTGTGTACGATGGGCCGATTCAGGGTGGAAGGTTTTAAGTTGTTAAACTGCTAATAGTTTATGTGATGTTTTGTATAACATATACTAAAACCTTCAACTATGCTTGGTTTATTTTCGCAGCTGAAGAGTTTGACTAAAGAGAGTTGCGTCGTTTAAAGGTAAATTCGTTTCCACTATGTTAATCTGTCTACCCCTGGACTGCCAACAAAAGGACTGGTCTGCATGTCGCAAAACCCACTTAAGTTATCTTATGTAATACATTATTGTTGCGTTCAGACAAAACAAAGGTACTGCTCGTTCGAGCGTAACTGGCGCTAGAATCGTGGTGAAATGTTCTACATTAATAAACTACAGTCAACAGTTTGGCTATTAAACTGAATTTTATAATATACGTGTATGAGAATGTGCTTAGGCCGTATTCAGCTGAACTGTTCACTTAGAATATCTAGTATTTCTGTGATAATGTCAAATTGACTTCAACTTCAGAGGTCCATTAATTTTATTTTGTATTTGTTTTTTTTTGTTCTTCCTGTTCATCTTGTTATTCTTCTTCTTCCTGTTCATCTTGTTATTCCTGTTCTTCATGTTCATCTTGTTCTTTCTGTTCTTCTTGTTCCTCGTCTTGTCCCTTTTATTTATGTCTTCGTATTCTTCTTGTTGTTCTGTTCTGCTTCTTGTTATTCCTATTCAATTAGCAATACCTAGCAAAGAGAGCAGAGGTGAAAACATAGCAAGGACACTGAAAAGGGGAAGGCCACCCCTGAGATGGGAGGACTGCGTGAGGAGCGACATGAGAAGATTGGGTGAAAATCAAAAATGGAGAGAAGGGATTGTGTATGGAACAACTTGGAAAGAAAAATCACAGCGAGTGGTTCAGCAATATTGTGTGTGATCCTCACGACTGTGCAGCAGGGAACACGGTGGAGAACAACGATTCTTCTTCTCTTATGTTGGGCAAAAGTCGTTATGCATGCAAGAAACAATTTTCAGTTATGGGACGCAACAGTTATCACATGTTTTGTTTAGAGGTCTACTCTTAGATTGGTTCTTTTCAGAATACCTACATGCCGTCCTTTTGCTATGTGGAAGCCACATATGTGCCACTTTGTGTAGACTTTTCCAATTGTCAACAACAAGGCGTAATGAATACTGAAAGCCGTGCTGCCATAATTGCAATTGCTGGTGAAAGGGTTATTTCGGGGGTGTTTTCAAAGAGACTTAGTAGGTTGAACGAAGACTTGATTATATGTACAGCGGTACCGATTGAGGTCCGTCTTTCATTCGACTAACACATATAGCTCACAGCCGTCCCAATGACCAGGCACAGACAGTTTGCCCCTCCCCAAACTGTTGTCCACCACACACTGTTCATGTCAACAGCTAAAATGTTCTATATCTGTATCAACGCCTCGGCAACACGTCTACTGTAACCTTGTTGTTTTCAATGCAAACACCAATTAAGGTGGCTGCATCGGCTATTATGCTTCTATTGAATTAATAATTTTTAATATAAGTTTTGAAGATAAGCTAACCATTTTTTTCAAAGTTTGCGGCATATATAAAACAATACTCCAGACCAAAAAGAATTGATTTTTATGTTGTTTAGATATATTTAAATATGTTTAAAAACAATTAAAAAATATGTCAAAAATCACCTTAAAATGGCATTTTATTTCATTTTGAGAAACTCCCCAAAAGAAAAATGTGTATGGCTGTAAGTACAAACATGTTATTGACATTCATACGGGATTTTGTCTAAACAAATGCATATTAAGTTTGATACAGCTTCATAAAAAGTTTGCTACAATGTTGAAAGACAGCAAAGCCCGAACTGCATTTTTGGCACGACCCCTTCACCAAACATAAAAGCATCCCGTGCAATTTTGGGTTAACACAAGTCGAGTTCATATGCCAAGTTATGGCTTTGTAAGTATTGTATTTTTTTTTTTTTAAAGTTACATTAAGTAATACTTCCTGGTTGTTACAATTATAAGGGTGTCACCAGATGCTTGTTTTTTGCTTAGAAGTGTGACTTTTTTACTGGCATGTGGCTTATTTCAACATAATTTAACATAACTTCTATTACCGAGATTTCCCCCCAAGGTTTTCCCGCCAAGTTGTCTCATGATATTGTGTTACGAAGGGCCATGTGTTGAACTTGTTGTGGTAGACAAGATTGATTGAAACCTGCTGGGGTCAGTCACGTGTCATTGCAAATGGCGGTTGAGGTCGGGCATTATCGGAGAATAAACAAAACTACCGCCAGTATTTGGTGATTTGACAGCGTGATGCATTTAGGTAAATAATACAACAGCATAGTGGCATGAGAATAACCAGACTATATGATCTGCATTGATGGTGAATGAATTTATGTTTGAACTGGGCTGCCGCACACGTGATCGTCACTGTGGAAACATTGTCAGTTTCCGAGAATCTGAACAGGGACTTTCCACAGACACACTAAAAATACTAGTTTTAAAGGACTGATTGGTGACATATGGTGATAGTGCCTTGGTATTTTTAATAGTAAACATACTGACACCTACTAATGTTCTGTGAAGAAAAAATAAAGAAATCAACTGACATGATACCCGGTGCAGCTACCTTAAGTTGATGGTGTATTCACAACGGTGTCATGACCTGCCCACATGCTTAATCATATTCACAGTAGCCGTGGTCCGCTCCGCTACACACATACAAATGTTGCATTGAGACTGTTGTTCGACAGAAACAAATTCAATATCTTTTATTCTAAATGATGGGCAAAACAAATAATTATTGCACTCCCAGTACAAAGTAAAACATGTTACATTGATGCAATGTAATGTTAATATTTTGTCGACATAATGTTATTATGCTCTTTATAGATCTACATTTTTCAAACTAAAATAAATGACATAGATAGGAAAAAGCATAACCACCTATAATGTTTTAATATTATACACTACTTCAATTTATGTATAACGTTGCATTTATACAGATTATGGAAATAGCAGGTGGATTTATGGTGCGAACGAAATGGTTTCATTATTGAATGTTTCTCGGCTTCAGTAAGTTTATGTTATCTAAACATTTCATTAAAACTAAACTTAAAAACGTATAGCCACACGAACCTAGTAAAAAAGAACATGAAATTTCGTATGTATTTATATTCCAACAATAACAATGCCAATCATTCAATATATCATTGGTGGCTTCGTGCGTGGAGAGCTGGGGACCGTTTCACTAAGATATAAGCTCTTAAGGAAAATCCATCTTACAACAGAATCTGACGGAAAAATCAAGGAGTATTTTCAAAATGAGTTTCACTATCGTGATCGTTAAATTAATCTTAAGGCAAAGCCAAAGAGCTATATTTCCGTCATGATAATCGATAATCTATACAGTTGGCACAATTTGAGAAAAGAGATTGAACAGTTGTCAAAAATTGTTTGAAAATACGGCCCAACAACCACTTATCAACAACATATTACTTTTTGGTTCACTGTGCGAAGAATTAAAACGAAATCTAACAGAATCCGCTGACATGCCGCAGAGGACAACATTTCCGCGTCACACACGGTGAAGTGTTTTGACGGGAGCGTCGTTGTTGACAATTTTTAGTTTAGAAGAGCGTAGAGAGCGCCAACAACTTAAACCGAAATTGTGCCGTCTAGTAGAATAATATGAAGGGCAGTAGTGCGCAGGTTAAGTTAGATACAGCTTAAACTTTGCTCAAAATTGATTAACAAATGTCACAACAACCTTGACCTTCCCGAAGCCGAAAACATCTACGCACATGTCAACGACAACGGGTCACGACGCTAATGTCGTGTAAACAAATCATGCTAAAGCAAACGTTTAATCGCTAACATTTGGAAGACTTATTTGGCTGTGAACAGCAGTTTCTCTGCGTGAAAGTGGACCCAAATTAAAACGCACTTAGTAAAATCTAGCTGTTTATGATAATTAAACTTAAAGAGTGGTGTAACGTCGTCTAAAAATTGTCATTTTTAAGACAGTTTTTATGGACTGTATCCAGGATGAATTGTTAGTGAAACGCAGGTAAGGAGAACACTCGATTTTATGGTGTACAATCGGTCTTAAGAGCTCTTAAGAATGTTAGTGTTTTTTCTTTTAAATCAATTCATCTGTCATGAGCTGTCGCTATGTTCATTCTTCGTTTATTCCATATGTTTTCCTTCTTTTATTTGCTGAATCTGTGACATAAACAGCAGCTGGTCCACGTTTCCTTTTGATAATTCTATCGGTCATGACTCATTCGCATGGTGGTGGTTAATCAAAATACACATATGTCGATGATGTTTTTCTTGCATCTATTAACTCGGCGCAGCTAATCGAAGACTGACGGACAGTCCCAAAAATTCATGAGCATGCCTTATACAGATCGTGAAGGTGGGACCAAAGTGGAAACTGCGCGTAACCGCAATTATTTTTTTGTTATACTGTCAGGGTCATTAGTGATTAATAAAACATAATTCTAATGAAACAAAGGCATAGAATTACATGAAATAATCATAATAACTGGATTATTTTATAATTGCGTACATTACAAAGATATTAAAATTATCGAATAATCGCTTTAATGCGAGGCCAGTGAATTTCCAGTCTGTTTCTTTTATCGCGAGCGGTCAACAACGGAAATGCTACTCAGGTTATATGTGACAATTTCTGTCACCCATGCAAACACACACACACACACACACACATACACACCCACGCACGCACGCACGCACACACACACACACACACACACACACATTGTGCGGAAGTTCACTGAATTAATTACCCAGCTGCATATGTCTCTGCCGGTCATTCTCGCACTCTCCCCAGATCAAATAGCAGTTACAGGAAATCCCCACATATACGACCCGTTCGACCATTGTCACGAGTGGCTGAGAGTTACTGTGTATTCAAATATATATACTATTTCCCGAACATTACACGCTGTATCTATATCAACCACTATTGGCTAAAACACAAACCGCCGAATTTTGGCAGGCAGCGAGATTATCGGATGAACTTAACGTCATCGTTTTGTCATGGCAATATCAGCAGTGTTCCGTGGCGCGCGATGACGTGCCCAACTAAACGGACAAATAATCGCTCGTGTAATTAAGTCATTATCATCATCATCATTGTGCTTCATCATTGTCTTGGTCATACACATAATGCCCTGCAATAATGTGTGTTCGTACAATTCGTGCGTGCGCATGTGGGCTTTTATGTATGGATGCGTGCATGTGCGTATGTATTGATGTATGGATACGTGCATGTGCGTATGTATTGATGTATGGATGCGTGCATGTGCGTATGTATTGATGTATGGGTGCGTGCGTGTGTGCGTGTGTCAGGGATGATAAATTTCCGGTTTTTGCCGGAATTCCGGTTTTTATACTGCTCCAAAGATCACTTTCGTGTAAATCCGAGGAGAAAAAAATTAATGTTGGGGGGTAGGGCATATAAAATCCTGAACAATTCACTGACGATCTATCTGCGGATTGAGCTAACCAACTATCCACCAGGTGTCGCCACATGTTAATGACGCTGCCAGTCGATTAGAGACAGAACCGACCTAACCGAACCCGTGAATATGCAAAGTAAACCCCTTAGTTCTGTCGGCTGTTCGCTTCAGCTCTTTCGAAGTGCGCGCACAAAAGCAGTGGACCAATAGGAAACGACGATGAATTTTGTGGAGATGTCGATCATTTTCGAAAACAATGGCTAATCGACGATTTGTTGTACGGCAAGACAAATGTTGCGTGAAGGACATTGACAAAAGTGTCAAGAATAAGTGGAATTGGGCGTGGCTGGAGAGATCGGCTGGAGACACTATGTTGGATATATTCATCAATAAATTATCAGCACCAGGGAAAGCTTATTGTTTGTGGTGCGAGGCCGATGTCAACTATGCGGATTGGATCCTACAGGCTACAGTCAGAAGGGAACCGAAGGCACTGAAGTACACACGCTGGCACTGCCCACGCTGGTCACCAATGTTCTATTAGAACCTGAACAGAGGGCGTATCACATGGAAGTTCGCCGATTCCATGTAGACAACACACTTCCACAAGTTCCAGATTGGACTCGTGGTGGGCTACCATATTCTCTACTAGCAAGTTCCCAGCCTTGTTAAAGCTGGTGGCTGCAATGATGAGCTGCTTTCATGGTCCTCGAGTGGAAGGGTGTTTTAGTCACATATCTAACATCATGAATACTGTCACTGCCAGAAAGAATGTTAGTACATTCAACACTATCCAGACAGTGAAGTGCTCACTCATGGCAAGCAACAAGACTGCTAAACAGGACTTCCACAAACAGGACTGGTCGCCTCGTTCACAACACGGGGGTGCACACAAAATGTACTCCATCCATCTTGCCGAGGAAGGAAAGACGAAGGAGGAGAAGAAAACTGAGCTGAACATGTCAAAGACGAAGGCAGCTACCAAGTACAAAGCTAAGGAAGCAGTTGAGCTGGCAACGAAGAAAGCTAGAATTGGCCCATCAACGGGCTGTTTTGACAAAGCTGGCCAAGGCGAAACCTGCCCGTCAGCCAACTCGGGCTCAGCCCCAAAAATATCATTACCAAGCGAGTTAGTACTATGACAATGTGTGCGTGAGTCCGTGTGCTTTTCTGCTATTGGAAAGGTTAAGATTGTCTATTTAATATTGCTCAAAATACACCATATGTCGTCTACAATTAAAAAATATCTCTGAGGAATCCCCCCCCTCCGATTAGATAAGACAGTCCTCTCGGGCTGGAATGTGGGCCACAGCAAAATTTCTGGTTTTTTCTCTAAATGTCACTCATCCCTGATGTGTGCATGTGTGGCTTGTAAGTATGTATGCATGTATGTATGCGTGCACGTGCGTATATATTGATTATGTACGTATGTGGCACAACATTGTGACGCATTCTGTATTGTTGCATATCAGCAGTCGTCACGTACACGTGAAAAACACCAGTTGTACGTAATAAGTACGATTTATTAAACAGACACTTGCTTAACAATGATCACAATAATACGTAGCTGATAACCCTAAGATATCTTTAATCATACTTAAGCGGAACTGTGAATTATAGATTATTTTACTCATGCAGCGTGTGCGTTTCCTGCTTGATTGATCGTCAATGACATCAATGACGTCATAAAATGTTAATAATGTTAACCGAACCGACAAGCAACATTAACAGTGAATCAATGTGTGTGAACAGACATTCCGCTAAGTCTTACGAAAGTGAGTATTCAAACGTTAGACCATACTGTTTTACATTAGCAAAATATGTTAGAATTCACGCTAACAATGTTTGCCGTTACGGGCAAGAAGTAACTCACGTAGTATCAAGCAGTTAAATCAGGTTAGAAAGAAAGGTGTTTGTCCAACAGTCTGACCGCGTGTGGAAACAAACGGAACTAATTATTGTCAGCGCGTGTTTCGAGGAGATGAGAGATCATCTCAAGTGTCCTCATCATGTCTCGCTTCTCGCCTGAAGGTGTCTCTGGCTTGTCCTCCTTTGGATGGTCCGGCTTGTCCTCCTTGGAATGGTCCCGCTTGTCCTCCTTGGAATGGTCCTGCTTGTCCTCCTTCGAATGGTCCTGCTTGTCCTCCTTCGAATGGTCCGGCTTGTCCTCCTTCGAATGGTCCGGCTTGTCCTCCTTCGAATGGTCCGGCTTGTCCTCCTTGGAATGGTCCTCCTTGGAATGGTCCGATTGGTCCTCCTTGGAATGGTCCGGCTTATCCTCCTTGGAATGGTCCGGCTTGTCCTCCTTGGAATGGTCCGGCTTGTCCTCCTTGGAATGGTCCGGCTTCTCCTCCTTGGAATGGTCCTGCTTCTCCTCCTTGGAATGGTCCTGCTTCTCCTCCTTGGAATGGTCCGGCTTTTCCTCCTTGGAATGGTCCGGCTTGTCCTCCTTGAAATGATCCGGTTTCTTGCCTGGCTTCTTACCTGGCTTCTTGCCTCCCATGGCACGTACCGGGTTGTTGATGTCTGGCTTGCTGTCTGGCTTGAATTCTGGCTTGAATTCTGGCTTGTTCATGCCCTCTGAAAATATGTGCGAGCGTTGAATTACTCTACTAGTCAAAACCTAAATTGTAGCCGTATCATTGCCAAAGACAGCTATAACGGTGCAATTACAGGGATCTTATAAATTATGTATTTCAATTGACGGATCCATCGTGCGAATTGTTGCCAGACAAAATATTCGTCAAGCCATCAAAAAATAGATGCCGAACACGTTCTTACATTCCGTTGTATATTTTGTTGAAATTCTGGCTCCCCAATGATTTTCGTTATGAGAGAAACGTAAGGCAAAGTTTAAAGGTGGCAAATATATTCGGAAATGTTTGATCTAGGAGATGTCATGGCGCAATCGTAATGTAAATCACATATATAACCTTTGTCAACATTGATGGCATAGACAAATCTTTACGGAGATCACGTGTATCATTTTGATTGTGACGTAGCAAACCGCGACGTAGACGAACCGTTAATCGATGTATCCAGTACGTCGCGATTTGCCTACGTCACAATTCAATTTTTGCGTGACTTCCGTCAAGCTTTGCCTTTGCCAACACTGTGGATAACGGCAATATAGGTGAATTACTATTGCTGCGTGATATCTCATAAATCAAACATTCCCGCATACAGTTGTCACTTTAAAAACTTTGCCTTATGGTTTTGTCACAAAGAAACACTTGTGAGTTTCAACAAAACATACGACCGAATGTCCGAACCCACCACGTGGTTGCTGATAACTTGGCGGACTTTTACTAGGCAAGAGGTAACGTGATGGATAGGTCAATTACTCGGGCCCTTAAGCTCTACCATACTTTTTTTTCACAAAGAAATACACTATGGGCCTGAATTGTAAGAAAATATACGACGGAATGCCTGATGAATTCAAATGAGTGTTACCCATTAAAAACTTGGCGGAATTTGTTTTACGCAGTTTAATTGTGTCGCACGCGAAAAATAAACAAAACGGTCAGATTGTTAATTAAAAAAAACTATGTTGGCAATAACACTGACACCGGGTGTTTTAACCGCTCAGCTTGTTGGTGCTTGGCGCGGTCGCGACGTTCCCACATCCGAGATAACCAATTCAGCGAACTGAATTTAGTTATTAATCGCCACCCTGGCTGATTGTGGATAATTGAAGAGATAACTGACCTTCGAGACGCCCCATGAAGTTGACGAAAGGAGAAAGCGATTTCTTCACATCCTCTACCACAGTCTCAAAGACAACCAACGCCTGTACCAGTCCCTTGCGCACGAGGTCAGGGTCTTTGGCTGCAAGTGTCAACGAGAAACGTCTTCACATAGACCTTACCATGACCAGAGGATCGTTTGGTGAACATTCTTATCCCCCTGTGGGATGAATTTCCTCTTTAGAAGCAATTTTGCTCTTTAACAGTGATCCTGTACAGCTTTCTCCGAGAGATACAAATATGGAGTAGACCTATGCAAATAACACTAATTAACTACCATTGTATAATAATCGCCAGTTAGCAGATCAGAGGACAACGGTACAAGGAATAGGAATAATAATGATAATATATATAATAATAAACACAGATACAATAGCATGAACACAGAAAAAGGCGAGTTGGCCTGGGTGCTGGGAACCGATACTGCCCGAATAGTTAAGCGTGTTAATAATATATACCTTATAACCGACAGAACGTGCACTCACCGTCGACTTCGGTGATGAGTGCAGCGATATACGAGAAAAAATACTCCATGTGACTTTGCAGACATTTGAGGTCGACCACCAGTAAGCTGAGCAGGTGGACGTCCTTGTTGATGTCGCCTTTAAATACATATACACACTGCGTATACATACATGCGCACATACACATTATATATATATATAACACACCTGCACAAAATATTTATACAACACACCTACAGCTGTATGACGCACATATATGACAAACATGCACGCAAGCATGCAACACACACGCACGCAATATGTACAGGTTGAGTAGATTATTATGGATAATCATTTAAATTCGAGTGTATTGTTGCTGTAGCAAATAATTCAGCCATAATTATTACGAAAATATATCCCTTCACAGCGATCAATGTTGTGTCGTCTACGTATTGCAGTGTTTTGTGAAATCACTTTGTTCGAGATGACCTTACCATTGACTGCTTCCTCGTTCAGCATTGCGTCGCATTGGCCGAGACCCGCATGCCGGATGTCTGAAGTCAAATAACACTTCATATGTATGTTGCGTCAGTGAATGGTGCAGCATTGATAAATACTCGGCTATCACGAGACTTGTAAATTATGTGGTCGGTGCCGATATAAAACTGGGAGACGACGTGCCTAAGCGCCGCGCTCATCTGACGTTCACTGTTATACATTTACTGTACGTATATAGCAACCATGCACATTAGCCACGCGTTCTGTACAATTATATGTATTTTTGCTATGAATTTTGGATCGCTTAAATATGCATTCGCGAGGGCGTTCAACGAATAAGATACGCGTACCACTAATCTGGAATTGGCGAACTTAAGAGGCCATCCCTTAGTTTGACGACACTGTCGATGCCAAATGTGTTTGCCTAACTGTCTCACCGGTTAAGTGGAGACCCGCGGAGACAGTCGCGAAGGTTTCGATCAATCCTCCGACGTTGTGAATGAGACACATCAGACGCAAATCCTTCTCCTCCGGCATCAAGACCCCTATGCAATAACATATAATGTACATACACATACAAACGTTGCACGCCGTATTAATGGCAAGCGGAAACGCACAATACGTAGGCTACGCTACGTCACGTTATGCGCGTTTATATTGCGCTATTCGCACAGCGTATTCGAATGCTCAACGCACTTTCGGTCGTAACCTTCTGCATGCCCACAGCATCTCGGTATCTCTAGGAAACAGTCAGCTACATTGCTATTGTCAGGAGTGAGACATGTACACACAGGTTACTGCCGTTTTCAGACAGGTACTCAACAATGTGACAGAAACATGTTCACACAAGTCACTGCCGTTTACATAGAGCTACTCAACAATGTGAGTGAAACATGTTCACAACAGCTTGCACGAGTGCTTGTGTTCCGGTACAAACAAAAAAAGGTGTATTTACTTTTCTGAAAATCTTCTGAATTGATTCTCTTGCATAGATCTTCTCCCTCAATTCCTGCAAAGACAATATTTACACTGTTATATGCCGCTGACCAAATGTATTAATAAAAAATAGTGAAACACCGCGAGTCATGCTGGTTGGCCAAGAAAGAATAATTATTGAGGAAATACGTAAAGTTGTGATCCCATTAACTCATAAAATATTTTAGAGAACATATATAATGCTCCTACAACGCTGTGCGTTATACGTTGCTTTCACAATTGTAAAGTTTTAAACACGCGTAACATTCGAAAGCGTCGGCGTAACCGCTGTACGGAGTACGTCCGTATACGGTGAATGAATTGCAGAAGTACAATCGGACGCGGACAGAAGCCTTGTCCGATTACTTGTGTCACTACGCCACCGTTTAGTACAGTTACAGCGGCATGCAGTGTGCACGTGACTGCCATTGATCCGCCAACATTAATTCGGCGGCACAGGAAATTTTAATGCAAGAAATGCAAATGTCCAGAATATTCAAATGTCCAGGAAATTCAAATGTCCAGGAAATTCACACATATCCTCGATATTTACCTGCAACGAAAGCCCGAACGACCATCATCTGTCCGCGGTGCAGGAGTTTGTCGACTGCGTCTCCGATGTGCTGCAAGTCACCCCTAATTGCTTGTAGACTACCGCGCGCACCCGGTCCACCTAGAACAAACCCCTCGTTAAAGCAACATCACTTGTCACGAAAAAATACAGCCTAGTTTACACCCACCTATGAAATAACAGACCAGTGGAGGCACCCCACCCCGTGAAACAACTGACATGGGGCAGCACCCACCCGTGAAACAACTGACCAGGGGCAGCACCCACTTGTGAAACAACTGACCAGGGGCAGCACCCACCCGTGAAACAACAGACCAAGGGCAGTACCCATCCGTGAAACAACAGACCAAGGGCTGCACCGACCCGTGAAACAACAGACCAGGGGCAGCACCCACCCGTGAAAAAACAGATCAGGGGCAGCAAATGTCACCATTACAGTATTTTGAACTTAATTTCGTTTCCATGACCAATTAATTTCTGGTGTCGCCAATTATGACGTGTAGCAGGTAATGATGTTAGTATCACTCTAGTGGCGCCCCTGGAGAATAACTGACAACTGGTCAACGAAAAACTCAAAAATACTGTTTTGTTAAATGGTAGACCAGAGACAGGTGGTCTAAGGAAGACTAACTAAAGAAAGAGGCGAAACCTCGGCGCGTGATAGAAGATAGAGTCACAATGCAACACAATTAGCGTATTAATGTACAACATATGTTCGACCATTTAAAATGTTATGTCCTTATATAGCACAGTATTCAGCCCTACGACGGCTCAAAGCGCTTTACACTTTACTCCCTGGTAAACCTGTTCAATCGAACACCATATCGACTTTTCTGGGAAGCATGCAGCCATGTTGTAATTAATGCGCGAAGACTATTCGTCTACAAATATCCACCACTGTCTTTGGCCAGGTACTCATACATACAGCTGAGTGAACTGGAGCAACGTAGAGAGAACGAACTTGTCCCAAGGTTCGACACGGCATCACAGGATTCGAACTCGGGTTCTCCCGACTGAGAATCCGATGCTCTAGCACTGCAGCACAGGGCTCCATAAAACCCAAAGTTTCAGTGCTAAGAAAAGGATTGATGTCGTACGAGATCAAGGTTTTATGCACTTTGTAGTTGCATATGATTACAAATCCTTAAGAAGATATTGGGGTATGACACATAGCATTGACCACAAGCTTGCTTTGGATAACCTCGCCTCGCGTATTTAGTTGTCACTAGAAAGGCTGTATGTAGGTTAATGACTATGACTAACAAATCCCTATACAGACTATAGCAACAATTAGCAACATTTCCACATTTAAATAATATTATTCATTTAAAACTTGTATATTCGTTAGTAAGGCAATATTATATAATTGGTATTATTTATCTTTTTATAATATGTGTTTTAAATGTGCGTAATGTTTGTATTTGACTATGGGTATACTACTTGATTATAATGAAATGAAAATAGTATCATTACGTCTACTGATCATGGTCGTATACACCGGATCAAGATAAGCTATGTTTCAGTTCCGATGTGCGCACGACACCTCAGGCGATTGGCAGAGACTTGAGTGGATCTATTTCGACGAAGGCGTTGGCTGGCGTGAGACTGAGACGAGAGATAACATACCACACATTGCAGGATCATTTATGTTTATCCAAAATCTTGCCTCTTCCCGATGGACTCGCCAATGTGACGGAGTGACGGAGTGACGTAGTCAAGGAGTGACGGAGTGACGGAGTGAGGTAGTGAAAGAGTGACTGAGTGAGGGAGTGACTGAGTGAGGGAGTGACAGAGTGACTGAGTGGGGTAATGAAGGAGTGACGTTGTGACTGAGTGACGTTGTGACTGAGTGACGTTGTGACTGAGTGACGATGTGACTGAGTGACGGTGTGATTGAGTGACGGTGTGACTGAGCGACTGAGCAACTGAGTGACGGTGTGACGAGGTGGTGTGTCTCCAGCTTAAACTATGGAACGTTCGACCGTCAAATGAACAAGCAATTGCTTACCAAGACCAATCGTGGCAGAAGCAATGGATCCTTCCATCTTGTCTTTCATATCTCTCGAGTCCATTAGTAGCTGCGACTTGAACAGTGTCAATTCCTCTTTCTTGATATCTGCCAAAAGATCGCATGACGTGTGGGCCTTACAACACAACGTGGACACGAGGGTGTGCGTGCGCGTGCTTGCGCGAGTGCGTGATTGCGCGTGTGCGTGCCCGTGTGCGTGCTTGCGCGTGCGCGTGCGTGCTTGCGCGCGTGCGTGCTTGCGCGCGTGCGTGCGCGTGCTTACGCGTGTGCGTGCGTGCTTGCGTGCTTACGCGTGTGCGTGCGTGCTTGCGTGCTTACGCGTGTGCGTGCGTGCTTGCGCTTGTGCGTGCGTGCTTGCGCTTGTGCGTGCTTGCGCTTGTGCGTGCGTGCTTGCGCGTGCGTGATTGCGCGTGTGCGTGCGCGTGTATGAATGAAATAGGGAATGTATATGTGCATGTGTGCGTGCGGGTGTGGGTGTTTAGGTGTTTGTATATATAATACTCTTTATTATAATTTTTAGCAGGGACTCTTTTTAAATCATATCAATCACGTTAATGTGCATTACATTTACATAATAGATGTGTGTGTGTGCGTGTTCGTGCGCGTGTGTATATGTGCGTGTGTGTGGTCATTTTCTAATTTCCTTGTAGTTATCAGTGACACGTTTTCAATAGGTCATGCCAGAACACGGCACTCTCCTTAGAGCAGAAAGTAAACTGCAAGCAAATGTCCACGTACTTGCTACTCTGATACCAAATCCTCCTCTACGTCCGCCCGGTCGCCCACCGGGTCGTCTTCCGGGCTTTTTATCACCCTACAAAGGATACACCTAATAGAGACATGCATGAAACACGTCAGAACTAGATCGTCATGTACAACTACCCAACTTGGGGGGAGTGGGAGGGGAAGGGGGAAGGGGAGGGGTTGTGGTTTAAAGTTTTTCGGGAAAACTTTCTCAATTTTGCTACGAAAAAACAACGGGTTGATGGGTGTTGAACATTTTAACGAAAAAAATTACGATAATATTATTTTATTGTCTTGTTTCACATTTTACTCCGAAGTTCAAATTGGAATGGTGATAAAAAAATCAACACTGGGGCTAAGTGCCTTCCTCTCTAATCTAAATATTTGGGGGTTGAGCTCCTCAAGCCCACCCACCCCCACCCCACCCCGGTTCTGACGCCTATAACATTTCAGCTCCCACTATTCTTTACTCGATTTTTACAAATGTACTGCTAACCCAGCCGTGTTGTTAGTATACGTCTTTTGAACAGAACAGAACAGGAGTGGATTTATTTATGCAGACTGTTCATCCAATAGATATATGACAAATTATAATATTATAGTATAAAAATGTGTGCAGTGAGGATGATGGAGACTCACGTATTCGAGGCCATGTTTTTATATAATTACATACCCTAGAACAACAATGTGTGCTGGGCTTACTTAAACACCGCACTGAAATTAATAAATGAAAGGTATCGTCTTAAGTAAAAAAAAAATTACAGGCATGCCATCCTTTATTAATCCACATAGGAAAAGACATGTACCATTAGCAAGCAATTAATAAACCATTTAAACACTAGGTGTACAATGTTTGTGTAACATTGCAACATTAGATTACATTACAAAACATTTATGTCGGAACGACATTAGACAATGTGTTAATCTGTTCATTTTGATATGAATGAATAAAAATATATATATTACATGATTGTGACTTATAATGTAATTACAGTTGTTCATAACATACTAAAAGCGTATCAAGTTAATTAGTAGATACCCTAAAAATCAGTTACTTAATGTTCCACTAAACATTGTATTTGCAAGAAAAGATAACAAAAGATAAAAAAAAATTAAAAAGATGAATGAAAGGTTAAGTTTGGCCAATGAGTAGAGTCAGAAACGACGGCATCATACCACATAAATACATATGATAGACACAAGTAATTTGGTAAAGTCCACAGGTATGTCAGAATGTCTTTTGAGCTTGTGATTTCGCGGATCATGTTAGGATTGTCTTTGATAATAATCTTGCCACTGGCCGTCCAACTGTCATTGATCTTTTTAACTTTTTTAAGTTTTCGGGTTTCAAACGCTAATTTGGAGCGCTTTGACATGAGGTCTTCGTTGAGGTAGATGCGAGTTTCAATAGGGCAGGTTGTTGACATCTTTGAGACCGCCACCGTCGCGATACACAACATCTCTACGTTCGAACAATGGTAGTTGTGGGTTTCGTCTGCCCGTCGACAGGTAGGCCAAGTCTGTGGCAGCGTTCCAGATCACTGAGCTCAATGGGAGAGGTGGAATGTATTTTGTTGATAATATCGATGACTTTTCTTCAAAGTTTTCACCACGCAAGTCATCGCAAATGCCACCGATGCGGAGATTGGTCGTAGGGTGTATTGCTGGAGCGAATCCAGTTCATCCTCTAGAGTTACAACCCTTTTCTCAAGATGTTCGATTTTGTTGCACTTGTCAGAAAATTGTTCGGTGAGAGTGACAATTTGTTTATTAAGTGTGTAAATTTTCAGTAATAAATCATGTGGAAACAGGACCTCTTTCAGTTGTTTGGCAATTCCCTCATCTTGCAATAAGGATAGCATTTGCGAAATGTCGGCTGAGCCACCACTGGCGAATGGCTCAAAGTCCGATTTGCTGTCTTTTCTGTAGGGCATGGCGGCGATTGTACGTGTACGTGTGTGAAGCAACGCTACAAGGCGTGGTCGTGGTCGATATTGGGGGTGTTCGATATTGCAGGTGGGAATTCCTACCTTCAACGAACTGCACATCGACAGTACAGTGTCATCTCTTTGGTCGAGGTACTGTTAATTATTCTGCTAGTTTTGCAGCGTCTATAGTATAATCTACATTTGTTACCTCTGACGTGTGGCCGGCAGGACCTTCCTAGCAGTTAGATAACAACGCCATTTTGTTGAGAGAGTCTTGTTTCCTTTCCGGACGTGGTTAAATTATAATCACACAAAATGTAATTGCCAACGGAGACCAAATACATTATACATTTATTACCTCTGACGTGTGGCCGGCAGGACCTTCCTAGCAGTTAGCTAACAACGCCATTTTGTTGAGAGAGTCTTGTTTCTTTTCCGGACGTGGTTAAATTATAATCACACAAAATGTAATTGCCAACGGAGACCAAATACATTATACATTTATTACCTCTGACGTGTGGCCGGCAGGACCTTCCTACCAGTTAGCTAACAACGCCATTTTGTTGAGAGAGTCTTGTTTCCTTTCCGGACGTGGTTAAATTATAATCACACAAAATGTAATTGCTTTTTTTCAAACCGCAGTATATGTCATGCAACCCGTGAGAGACCAATGGAGACCAAATACACGATTCATTTATCCGACAAAACGTCCGTATGAAATTTGTAAATAAGATAACACAATGGGACCTAATCATATAACGCTGGTAAGTACGGATAAGATAGAGGATATTGTCGTCACTTTTGACTCATCACTTAACTTCGAAGCACATATTTTAAATAACTCGTCCGTCCACATATTGAATATGCAATTCAAGTGTGGGCTCCGTTCTAAATGAAACACATTACAGCTCTAGAAAATGATCAGTGTAGAGCAAATAAATTAATTCCCGGTTTTAAAGATCTTGAAAATAATGAACGTCTGCAAAGATTAAAATTACCTACTCTGGCAAATCGTCGCCTCAGAGGAGATATGATTGAAATGTATATGATTTTAACAGAGAAATATGATACACCAGTGACATCGAACTTTATAACTTTGAGGGATAATGAATCATGCACGAGAGGGCATCCCCTAAAAATATTCAAAGGACGATGCCGGTTAAACATAACAAAATTCATTTATACACAGATGCACGGACGTATGGAACAACCTCCCACAGTATGTGGTAGAGGTTCCATCAGTCCAGTTCGTTGAGGAAAAATTAGACAAATTATGGAAAAACCACCCAATTAAGCTCGATTACAAAGCCCCATCCCTATTAGGGAACAACTCGTCAGCCGCATGAGCACCGTGTAGGTTGACGACAAACATCAGGGCTGGCGTAAGAGGCATCACAGCCTAGAAGCCAGAAGAGGACCTGTAAGAACCTGTAAGATAACATAAATTAAAATAGTAGTACTAATAAATACAAACAAAACATGTGACAGTAATCAGTATCAATGCGACGTACCTTTCCAGGTGGTTTAGCCAGAGTCACAGACACAAGAGCGACCAACACGAGAACAACGACGACCTTCATCTTCGCAGCTCAGAGCAAGCACGTTGCGTTGCCCGGCGCCACGGCAGTCTTTTATTGCACAACGAGGCGCATGCACACTATACTCATCTGTGTCAGATGGGCCGATTGCGGGTGGAAGGTTGTAAGTTGTTAAACTGCTAATAGTTGCTTTGATGTTTTTTTAATAATATATACTCAAACCTTTAACTGCTTGGTTTAGTTTCTCAGCTCAAGAGTTTGACTAAAGAGAGTTACGTCGTTTAAGGGTAAATTCGTTTCGACTATGTTAATCTGTCTACCCCTGGACTGCCAACAAAAGGACTGGTCTGCACGTTGCAAACCCACTTAAGTTATCTTATGCAATACATTATCGTTGCCTTCAGACAAAACAAAGGTACTGCTCGTTCGTGCGTAACTGGCGATAGAATCGTGGTGAACTGTTCTAAATGAATAAACTACAGTCAACAGTTTGGCTGCTAAACTGAATTTTATAATATACGTGTAAGAATGTGCTTAGTCCGTGTTCAGTTGAAGTGTTCACTTAGAATATATAGTATTTCTGTGATAACGTAAAATTGACTTCAACTTCAGTAGTCCATTAATTTTATTTTGCATTTGTTTTTGTGTTCTTCCTGTTCATCTTGTTATTCTTGTTCTTCCTGTTCATCTTGTTATTCTTGTTCTTCCTGTTCATCTTGTTCATCTTGTTCTTCCTGTTCATCTTGCTATTCTTGTTCTTCCTGTTCATCTTGTTATTCTTGTTCTTCGTGTTCATCTTGTTATTCTTGTTCTTCCTGTTTGTTCATCTTGTTATTCTTGTTCTTCCTGTTCATCTTGTTATTCTTGTTCTTCGTGTTCATCTTGTTATTCTTGTTGTTCCTGTTCATCTTATTATTCTTGTTGTTCCTGTTCATCTTGTTGTTCTTGTTCCTCGTTTTGTCCCTTTTATTTATATCTTCTTATTCTTTTTGTTGTTCTTTTCTGCTTCTTCTTATTCCAATTCAATTAACAATCCCTAGAAAAGAGAGCAGAGGTGAAAAAATAGCAAGGACACTGAAAAAGGGGAAGATGGGAGGACTCCTGTTCGTCTTGTTATTCTTGTTCTTCTTGTTCATCTTGTCATTCTTGTTCTTCCTGTTCATATTGTTCTTCTTGTTGTTCTTGTTCACCTTGTTCTTCCTGTTCATCTTGTTATTCTTGTTCTTCCTGTTCATCTTGTTCTTCCTGTTATTCTTGTTCATCTTGTTCTTCCTGTTCATCTTGTTATTCTTGTTCTTCCTGTTCATATTGTTCTTCCTGTTCTTCTTGTTCTTCTTGTTCATCTTGTTCTTCCTGTTCATCTTGCTATTCTTGTTCTTCCTGTTCATCTTGTTATTCTTGTTCTTCCTGTTCATCTTGTTATTCTTGTTCTTCCTGTTCATCTTGTTATTCCTGTTCTCCATGTTAATCTTGTTGTTCCTGTTCATCTTGTTGTTCGTGTCCCTTTTATTTATGTCTTCTTATTCTTCTTGTTGTTCTTTTCTGCTTCTTCTTATTCTTATTCAATTAGCAATACCTAGCAAAGAGTGCAGAGGTAAAAAAATAGCAAAGACATTGAATAGGGGAAGGCCACCCCTGAGACGGGAGGACTGCGTGACGAGCGACATGAGAAGATTGGGTGAAAATCAAAGATGGAGAGAAGGGATTGTGTATGGAACATCTTGAAAAGAAAAATCACAGCGAGTTGTTCAGCAATATTGTGTATGACCCTCATCCCTGTGCAGCAGGGAACACGGAGGAGAACAACGATTCTTCTTCTCTCATGTTGCGCCAAAGTCGTTATGCATGCAACATACAATCTTCAGTTATGGGACGCAACAGTCATCACATGTTTTGTTTAGAGGTCTACTCTTAGAATGGTTCTTTTCAGAATACCTACACGTCTTCCTTTTGTTATGTGGTTGCCACATATGTGCCACTTTGTGTAGACTTTTCAACTTGTCAACAACTAGGCGTAGTGGATACTGAAAGCAGTGCTGCCATAATTGCAATTGCTGGTGAAAGGGTTATTTCGGGGGTGTTTTCAAAGAGACTTATTAGGTTAAACGAAGACTTGATTATGTGTACAACGCTACCGATTGAGGTCCGTCTTTCATTCGACTAACAAATATAGCTTACAGCCGTCCCACTGACCAGGCACAGACAGTTTGCCCTTCATCAAACTGTTGTCCACCACACGCTGTTCACGTCAACAGCCAACATGTTCTGTATCCGTATCAACGCCTCGACAACACGTCAACTGTAACCTTGTTGTTTTCGTTACAAACACCAATTAAGGTGGCTGCATCGGCTATTATATGTTTCTTTTGAATTAATAATTTCTAATATAAGTTTTGAAGATAAGCTAACCGTTTTTTCTCATTGTTTGCCCCAGATACTAAACAACACCACAGACCAAAAGAATTGATCTGTTATGTTGCTTAGATATATTTAAATGTGTTTAAAGACAATTAAAAAATATGTCAAAAATCGCCTTAAAATGGCATTTTATTTCATTTTGAGAAACTCCCCAAAAGAAAAATTTGTATGGTTGTAAGTACAAACATGTTATTGAATCCGAAAAAAATCCGAACTTCATTTTCACCAAACATAAAACCATCCCGTGCAATTTTGGGTAAACACAAGACGTGTTCATATGCCAAGTTATGGCTTCGTAAGTATTGTAGTTTTTATAAAAAGTTACATTATGTAATACTTCTTGGTTGTTACAATTATATAGTCATTACGAACGGCGGCTGAGGTCGGGCATTATCGGAGAATAAACAAAATACCGCCAGTATTTGGTGATTTGACAGCGTGATGCATTTAGGTAATTATAATACAACAGCATAGTGGCATGAGAATAACCAGACTATATGATTTGCATTCATGGTGAATTAATTTATGTTTGAACTGGGCTGACGCACACGTGATCGTCACTATGGAAACATCGTCAGTTTCCAAGAATCTGAAAAGGGACTTTCCACAGACTCACTAAAAATACTAGTTTTTTAAAGGACTGATTGGTGACATAAGGTGATAGTGACTTGGTTTTTTTAATAGTACACATGTTCATACCGACACCTACTAATATTATATAAAGAAAAAAATAAAGAAATCAACTGACATGATACCCGGTGCAGCTACATTAAGTTGATGGTGTAATCACAACGGTGTCATGCCCTGCCCACATACTTAATCATATTCATAGTAGCCGTGGTCCGCTCCGCTACACACATACAAATGTTGCATTGAAACTGTTGTTCGACAGATAAATTCAATATCTTTTACTCTAAATGATGGGCAAAACAAATAATTATTGCACTCCCAGTACAAAGTAAAACATGTTATATTGATGCAATATAATGTTAATATGTTTTCGACATAACGTTATTATGCTCTTTGTATATCTACATTTTTCAAAGTAAAATAAATCACGTAGATAGGAAAATGCATAACCACGCATGCTGTTTTAATATCACACACTACTTCGACTTCTGTATAACGTTGCATTTATACAGATTATGGAAGTAGCAGGTGGATTTGTGGTGCAAACGAAATGATTTAATTATTGAATGTTTTTCGGCTTCAATAAGTTTACGTTATCTAACCGTTTCATTAAAACTAAACTTTAAAATGTATAGCCAGACGTACCAAGTAAAACAGAACATAATGTTTCGTATGTATTTATATTCCAACAATAACAATGCCAATCATTCAATATATCATCGGTGGCTTCGTGCGTGGAGAACTGGGGACCGTTTCACAAAGATATTAAGCTCTTAAGGAAAATCCATCTTACAACAGAATCTGACGGAAAAATCAAGGAGTATTTTCAAAATGAGTTTAACTAACGTGATCGTTAAATTAATCTTAAGGCAAAAGCCAAAGAGCTATATTTCCGTCATGATAATCGATAATGTATACAGTTGGCACAATTTGGGAAAAGAGATTGAACAGTTGTCAAAAAGTGTTTCAAAATACGGCCCAACAACCACTTATCAACAACATATTACTTTTTGGTTCACTGTGCGAAGAATTAAAACGAAATCTTACAGAAGCCGTTGACATACCACAGAGGACAATATTTCCTCGTCACACACGGTGAATTGTTTTGACTGGAGCGTCGTTGTTTACAATTTTCAGTTTACAAGAGCGTAGAGAGCGCCAACAACTTAAATCGAAATTGTGCCGTAGAGTATAATAATATGAAGGGCAGTAGTGCGCAGGTTAAGTTAGATACAGCTTAAACTTTGCTCAAAATTGATTAATAAATGTCACAACAACCTTGACCTTCGCGAAGCCGAAAACAGCTACGCACACGTCAACGACAACGGGTCACGACGCCAATGTCGTGTAAATAAATCATGCTTAAGCAAACGTTTAATCGCTAACATTTGGAAGACTTATATGGCTGTGAACAGCAGTTTCTCTGCGTGAAAGTGTACCGAAATTAAAACGCATTTAGTAAAATCTAGTTGTTTATGATAGTTAAACTTAGAGTTGTGTAACGTCGTCTAACAATTTGCATTTTTAAGACCGTTTTTATGGACTGTATCCAGGATGCATTGTTAGTGAAACGCAGGTAAGGAGAACAATCAATTGTATGGTGTAAATCGGTCTTAAGAGCTCTTAAGAATGATAGTGTTTTTTTAAATCAATTCGTCTGTCATGAGCTGTCGCTATGTTCATTCTTCGTTTATTCCATATGTTTTCCTTCTTTTCTTTGCTGAATCTGTGACATAAACAGCAGCTGGTCCACATTTCCTTTTGATAATTTTATCGGTCATGACTCATTCGCATAATGGTGGCTAATCAAAATACACGTATGTCGATGATGTTTTTCTTGCATCTATTAACTCGGCGTAGCTAATCGAAGACTGACGGACAGTCCCGAATATTCATGAGCATGCCATATACAGATCGTGAATGTGGGGCCAAAGTGGAAACTGCGCGTATTCGCAGTTATTTTTTCGATATATTGTCAGGGTCATTAGTGATTAATAAAACATAATTCTAATGAAACAAAGACATATAATTACATGAAATAATCATGTTAACTGGATTATTTAATAATTGCGTGCATTACAAATATATTAAAATTATCAAAGAATCGCTTTAATGCGAAACCAGTGAATTTCCAGTCTGTTTCTTTTATCGCGAGCGGTCAACAACGGAACTGCTACTCAGGATATAAGTGACAATTTCTGTCACCCATGCAAACACACACACACACGCACGCACGCACGCACACACACACACACACACACACACACACACACACACACACACACACACACATACAATTGTCTAATTAGTTCGGCATCGCACAGTGATTCTCACCCACTTTCGCAAGCCAGGGGTGGTTGTTAATTACCCGGCAGATATCCTACGCAATGTGCGGAAGTTCACTGAATTAATTACCCAGCTGCATCTGTCTCAGCCGGTCATTCACGCGCTCTCCTCACATCAAAGAGCAGTTACAGGAAATCCCCACATATATGACCAGTTCGACCATTCTCACGAGTGGCTGAGAGGTACTGTGTATTCAAATATATATATATATATATACTATTTCCCGAACATTACACGCTATATCAACCACTATTAGCTAAAACACAAACCGCCGAATTTTGGAAGGCATCGGGATTATCGGATGAACTCAACGTCATCGTTTTATCATGGCAATATCAGCAGCGCTCCGTGGCGCGCGATGATGTGCCCAACTAAACGGACAAATAATCGCTCGTGTGATTAAGTCATCATCATCATCATTGTGCTTCATCATTGTCTTGGTCATACACATAATGCCCTACATTAATGTGTGTGTTCGTACAATATACAGGGCTGTAGCCAGGAGGTTCGAATATACCTAATTTTGGCTAATTAACCCCTTTAGGAAACTAACTCCCCTCCCTTATTTTGAATGTTTCAATGATTACGTGGTCGTTGCGTGATCTCTTCCCATTCTTCATGTCTCTTAGTGCTGCTTCCACCTCCCTTGGTGTTATCTCTGGTACCTCTTTCGGCTCGGATTTAATTATGGTACTCTGTTCACTGTCGTATATCTCGGTGTAGAATTCCTCTATTCGTTCCTTCTGTCATAATCGTTTCTATTTTTTGAACTTCCTGATGTCGTCCTTCGCTTTCTTTTTGATGGTATTGCATATTTCAGCGTACTCTATTTGTTTTTACGGTCGCCGTTATCCACCATTTCTCGTCTTTTCTTCATTAATGCTCGTGTCGGTGACGATATTCTCGTCTTTGCATGCCTGTTGATTGCTTTGGCTGCACTTGTCGCACTTAGTTGGATCAACTCACATGTGTGCATGTGAGCACATACGCTTTTATGTATGTGAACTAGCACGCGCATGTATGTGTGTGAGTGCTTGAGTGCGTGCATGTCCGTATCCTTTAATTCGTGTATGTGAGAGTATGTGCGTGTATGCGTATATGTATGCATGTGGGCTTGTGTGTATGTATATAATGTACGTATATAAGAATGCACGATGAATATATATTATGCGTGATGAATATATGTATGCATGATGAATATATGTATGCATGTGTGTGTGTGTGTGTGTGTGTGTGTGTGTGTGTGTGTGTGTGTGTGTGTGTGTGTCTGTGTGTGTGTGTGTGTGTTTGTATGTGTGTGTGTGTATGTATGCATGTGTGTGTAAGTATGCATCAGTTTGTATGTATGCGTGTGTATGTGAGTGTATATGTGTATGTATGTGTGAGTGTGTATGTGTGTGTGTGTGTGTGCGCGAATGTACATATGTACGTGTGTGTGTATGTGTGCATGCGGGCTTGTATGTATGTATGCATGTATGTATGCGTGCATGTGCGTATGTATTGATGTATATACGTATGTGGCACAACATTTTGACGCATTCTGTACTGTTGCATATCAGCAATCGTCACGTACACGTGAAAAACACCAGTTGTACGTAATAAGTACGATTTATTAAACAGACACGTGCTTAACAATGATCACAATAATACGTAGCTGATAACCCTAAGATAACTTTAATCATACTTAAGCGGAACTGTGAATTATACATTATTTTACTCATGCAGCGTGTGCGTTTCCTGCTGGATTGGTCGTCAATGACATCAACGACGTCATAAAATGTTAATAATGTTAATCAAACCTACAAGCAACATTAGCAGTGAGTCGGTGTGTGTGAACAGACATTCCGCTAAGTCTTACGAAAGTGAGTATTCAAACGTTAGACCATACTGTTTTACCTTAGCAAAATATGTTAGAATTCACGCTAACAATGTTTGCCGTTACGGGCAAGAAGTAACTCACGTAGTATCAAGCAGTTAAATCAGGTTAGAAAGAAAGCTGTTTGTCCAACGGTTTGGCCGCGTGTGGAAACAAACGGAGCTAATTATTGTCTTCGCGTGTCTCAAGGAGACGAGAGATCATCTCAAGTGTCCTGATCATGTCTCTCTTCTCGCCGGAAGGTGTCTTTGGCTTGTCCTCCTTGGAATGATCCGGCTTGTCCTCCTTGGAATGGTCCGGCTTGTCCTCCTTAGAATGGTCCGGCTTCTTGTCAGGCTTCTCAGGCTTCTTGCCTGGCTTCTTGCCTCCTAGCTTGATGATTCCAAGCATGGCACGTTCCGGGTTGTTGATGTCTGGCTTGATGTCTGGCTTGAATTCTGGCTTGTTTTCTGGCTTGTTTATGCCCTCTGAAAATATGTGCGAGCGTTGAATTTACTATATTAGTCAAACCTAAATTGCAACCGTATCATTGCCAAAGACAGCTATAAGGGTTCAATTACAGGGATCTTATCAATTGTGTATTTCAATTGATGGATCCATCGTGCGAATCGTTGCTTAATAAAACATACGTCAAGCCATCAAAACATAGATGCCGAACACGTTCCTATATTCCGTTGTATATTTTGTTAACATTCTGTCTCCCCCAATGATTTTTGTTATGAAAGAAACGTAAGGCAAAGTTTAATGGTGACAACTATATGCGGGAATGTTTGATCTAATAGATGCCATGCCTCAATCGTAATGTAAATCACATCACCGTTGTCAACATTGATGATATCGTAGAGAAAACTGGACGGAGATCACGTGTATCATTTTGATTGTGACGTAACAAACCGCGACGTAGACGAGCCGTCAATTAATGTATCCAGTACGTCGCGATTTGCCTACGTCACAATTCTATTTTTGCGTGTGACTTCCGTCAAGCTTTGCCTTTGCCAACACTGTGGATAACGGCAATATAGGTTAATTATATTACCATTACTGCATGATATATCATAAATCAAACATTCCCGCATACAATTGACACTCTAAAAACTTTGTTTTATAGTTTTGTCACAAAGATACACTTTTGTGTGTTTTGTGAGTTTCAACATAATACACACCGAATGTCTGAACCCACCACGTGTTTGCTAATGTCTTGACGCAGGTTTTGCTAGGCAAGAGGTCACACGGTGGATAGATCAATTACTCGGGCCTTTAAGCTCTACCCTATTTTTTTACAAGGAAATACAGTTTGGGTATGAATTGTAAGAAAGTTTACGACGGAATGCCTGAAGAATTCATGTGAGCGTTACCCATTAAAACGAATTTGTTTTAGACATTTTAATTATGTCGCAGGCAAAAAGTAAACAGAACAGTCAGATTAATAATTTTAAAAACTATGTTGGCAATAACACTAACACCGGGTGTTTTAACCGCTCCACTTTGTGGTGCTCCGCGCGGTCGCGACGTTCCCACATCCGATACAACCAATTCAGCGAACTTAATTAAGTTAATAATCGCCACCCTGACTGACTGTGGATAATTGAAGAGATAACTAACCTTCGTGACACTTCATAAAGTGGATGAAAGGAGAAAGCGTTCTCTTCACATCCTCTACCACAGTCTCAAAGATAACCAACGCTTGTACCATTCCCTTGCGCACGAGGTCTGAGTCGTCGGCTGCAAGCGTCAACGAGAAAGGTCTTCACATAGACCATGACCAGAGCATCCTTTCGCAAACATTTTTATCACCTGATGGGCTGAATTTCCTCTTTAGAAGCAATTTTGCTCTTTAACAGTGATCATGTACATCTTTCTCAGAGAGATAAAAATATGGGGTAGACGTATGCAAATAACACTAATTAACTACCACTGTTTTTCTAATACATCGTCAGTTAGCAGCTCAGAGGACAATGGTCCAAGGAATAGGAATAATCATAATAATATCTATAATAATATACACATATACAGTAGCATCAACATAGAAAAAGGTGACTTGGCCTCGGTGCCTGGGAACCGATACAGCCCCAATAGTTAGCGTGTTAATGATATAGACCTTATAACCGACGAGCCAACAGACATGGCATAGAACGTGCACTCACCGTCGATCTCGGTGATGAGTGAAGTGATATATGAGAAGAAATAATCAATGTGACTTTGCAGACATTTGAGGTCGACCACCAGTAAGCTGAGCAGATGGACGTCCTTCTTGATATCGCCTTTAAATACATATACACACTGCGTATGCAAACATGCATATAAGCGCAAATATACATTACATACGTATATATATATACATTTATATATTCCTAACACACCACCACAAAATATCTTCAAGACCACTTAATACAGCACACCTACATGACAAACATGCACGCATGGACGCAAGCATGCAGCACACACGCACGCAATATATATAGTTTCAGTAGATTATTACGGATAATAATTTAAATTCGAGTGTATTGTTGCTGTAGCAAATAATTCAGCAGTAATTATTACGAAAATATATCCCTTCACAGCGATCAATGTTGTGTCGTCTACTTATAGCAGTGTTTTGTGATATCACTTTGTTTGAGAGGACTTTACCATTAACTGCTTCCTCGTTCACCATTGCGTCGCATTGGCCGAGTTCCGTATTCCGGATGTCTGAAGTCAAATAACACACTTCATATGTATTTGTGTCAGTGAATGGTGCAGCATTGATACATACTCGGCTAACACGAGACTTGTAAATTATGTGGTCGGTGCTGATATAAAACTGGGAGACGACGTGACTACACCCCGCGCTCATCTGACGTTCACTGTTATACATTTACTGTACGTATATAGCAGCCATGCACATTAGCCACGCGTTCTATACAATTATATATATATTTGCTATGAATTTTGGATCGCTTAAAATCGTCAGTCTCGTATGCAACGCATTCGCGAGGGCGTTCAACGAATAAGATACGCGTACCGCTTATCTGGACTTGGCGAACTTTAAAGGCCATCCCTTACTGTGATGGCACTGTCGAGGCCAAATGTGTTTGCGTAACAGTCTTACCGGTTAACTGGAGATCAGCGGAGATAGTCTCGAAGGTTTCGATCAATCCTCCGACGTTGTGAATGAGACACATGAGGTGTAGATCCTTTCCCTCCGGCGTCAAATCCCCTGTGCAATAACATCAAATGTACCTACACATGCAAATGTCGTACACCGTATTAATGCCAAGCAGAAACGCATACGACATAGGCTACGCTACGTCACGTTATGCGCGTTTATCGTGCGCTATTCGCACAGTGCATTCGATTGTACATCGCTCTTTCGGTCGCAGACGTCTGCATGTCCACAGCCTCTCGGCATCTCTAGGAAATAGTCAGCTACATTGCTATTGTCAGGCGTGAGACGTGTACACACAGGTTACTGCCGTTTACAGATAGGTACTCAAAAATGTGACAGAAACATGTTCACACAGGTCACTGCCGTTTACAGACAGGTAGTTAACAATGTGAGTGAAACATGTACACACAGGTCACTGCCGTTTACAGACAGGTACTCAACAATGTGACAGAAACATGTTCACACAAGTCACTGCCGTTTACAGACAGGTACTCAACAATGTAAGTGAAACATGTTCACAACAGCTTGCACGAGTGCTTGTGTTCCGTTACAAACAACGCAAGGTGTATTTACTTTTCTCAAAGTCTTCTGGCGTGACTCTCTTGCATAGATCTTCTCCCTCAAATCCTGCAAAGAAGAGATTTGCACTGTCATCTGCCGCTGACCAAATGTATCAATAAAAAATAGTGAAACACCGTGAGTCATACTGGTTGGCCAAGAAAGGATCCTTATTGAGGAAATACGTAAAGTAGTGATCCCACATACGCATAACATATTTTAGAGAACATAAAATTCTCCTTCAATGTTGTGCGTTATATATTGCTTTCACAGTTGTAAAGTTTTAAACCCGCATAACAATCGAAAGCGTCGGCATATCCGCTGTACGGTGTATGTCCGTATACGGTGAATTGCAGAAGTACAATCGGACGCGGACAGCAGCCTTGTCCGATTACTTGTGTCACTACGCCACCGTTTAGTACATTTACAGCGGCATGCAGTGTTCACGTGACTGCCATTGATCCGCCAACATTAATCCGCCGACACATTTTGCCGATTTGATAAAAGGCTTTACAGCTTTTATCCTAATCAAACTGCCCCGAGTGTTTCAAAACACAAACACGCATGTCAAATGTAAATCTGCAACGGTTTGCTAGAAATATTGCGAATCTACTTTGTTCTTTATTCATATGGCTGTAGGTAGGTAGGTAGGTTTATTTCGGAATTGTGTAATACAGAAGATAAATGAAACACAAAGCGTCTACAAACTTTACAATTCCTGGTTGGCAGCAGAGCCAAGGCTGTTACGAGTATATATATACAATGTTATAACAGGAAACAATATAAGTTGAACCACTGGTCGCTGCCAATCACTGATAACGGTAGTAGTATTTTCATAAACCGTTTAAGACTTTAAACAGTTTATGAAAATACTACTACATATTACATTGTTATTACTAGATGGTTCTTCTGCAATCTAGCACTAATGTTGTATATATGTGAAAAGAAACAAATGGTGTTCATTTTTGGGTCTACCAACCACATCACTACTCTTACTTATTATTTGTGGTAGTGTATTAACTGTCTGCTTGTAATTATCAATTGCACGTTGTATCTACAACAATGCTACATTACCGTTATCAGCGATTGGCAGCGACCAGTGATTCAAGTTATATTGTTTCCTGTTATAACATTGTTTCATAATCAATCAAATAATAAAAAACACAAAAGTGATAACACTTTTAATACGGTGTAGTATCTTCGTAGACATAGTGTTTTAAGACACATGACTTTAGAGAAGATACAAAGCTTGTAATTCTAGGTTTAGTTTGAATATCAGGCGAAGTATTATTCCTACTGTCGGCCCATTGCTTAATAAACTATTTGATGATCGTAGGGTAGAACTGCTGATTGACTTGTGTCATGATTGTGAATATCACAGGTTAGAGTACAAATATTAGATAACGACACTGGCAGATTGTTATGACAATAATTATACATAAATTTTGCATTTTATATTTCATAAATATCCTTAAATTTTAGCACATTTAACCGTGTGAACAAGGGATGAGTATGCTCATAGAAAGCAGTTCGAAGAATACTACGAACAATTGTTTTTTGCATAATGAATAATTTCTTTGTGTAGCTTTTATGTGTAGATCCCCAATGGATTAATCCACATGTCAAATATGGATATACTAATGCATAGTAAATCGTCTCTAGGGATTCTACAGGAAGAAAGCGATTCACTTTATTTATAACATAGAGCATTTGAAAGTTTTTTTCTGCAGACATTTATGCGTTCATGCCAGTGAAGTTTATCATCAATAAGAAGGCCTAGAAAGTTTACACAATGGGTAAGCTGAATTATCTTATCTGACATATTTAATGTTTTAATAAAACTTTCTTGTTCTTCTTGTTCTTGTTAATGAGAGCTTATTTGCATGACACCAGTCGGCTAATACTTGGAGTTATTTATTTATGTCATTGTAAAGTTTAGTAATATGATTTCCATTGATATATACCGTGGTGTCATCAGCAAATAATATTGCTTTACTCTGTTTTAGACAAAAGGGGAGATCATTTATGTATAAGATAAATAAAAGTGGACCAAGAATAGAGCCCTGCGGCACAACGAATGTGATATTTTGTGGAAGCGAAGCACTGTTGCTACAACTTACATATTGTGTTCTATTTGTAAGATAGCTCCTGATAGAAACATACGAGATATCGCCGGTCGTAATGGTCACGGGCTGGTAAAAAAAGTTGTCAACTTAAAGGGATGCATTGCGCCACAATCGTAGCGCGGAAACCATCCAAACATTGCTAAAATCATATTTATAAATAGTATAAAATCAGTATAATAATATTATCAACTAATTTTAGATATATTTTCGAAAGAATATTAGTACGTTCAGAAGTGAATTCGCATTAGGAAATGTCCAGGAAATGCAAATGTCCAGGAAATTCACACATATCCTCGATACTTACCTGCAACGAAAGCCCGAACGACCATCATCTGTCCGCGATGCAAGAGTTTGTAGACAACGTCTCCGATGTGCTGCAAGTCACCGCCAATGGCGTGGAGACTACCTTCCGCATCCGCTCCTCCTAGAACAAACCACTCGTTAAAGGAAACATCACTTGTCACGAATATAATACAGCCTAGTTTGCACCCAACCGTGAAACACCAGACCAAAGGCAGCAAATGCCACCATTACAGTATTTTGAACTTAAATTCGTTTCAATGACCAATTAAGTTCTTGTGTCGCCAATAATTATTATGTCATGTAGCAGGTAATAATGTTGATATCACTCCAGTGGCGCCACCTGGGGAATAACTGACAACTGGTCAACAAAAAACTAAAAAATACTTTTTTTAAATGGTAGACCAGAGATAGGTGGTCGAAGGAAGACTAACTATAGAAAGAGGCGACTGTATCTCTGCGCATGATTGAAGACATAGTTACAATACTGCAAAATTAGCGTATTAATGTACAACAGGTGTTCGACCATTTAAAATGTAAGTTCTTATACAGCGCAGTATCCAGTCCTTAAGACTTCTCAAAGCGCTTTACACTTTACTCCCTGGCAGACCTGTTCAATCGAACACCATCTCGACTTTTCTGGGAAGCAATCAGCCATGCTATAGTTAATGCGCGAAGACTATTCTTCCACACATATCCTCCACTCATCCATACAGCTGAGTGAAGTGGAGCAACGTAGAGAGAACGAACTTGTCCAATGTTCGACACGGCATCACAGGATTCGAACCCGTGTTCTCTCGACAGAGAATCCGATGCTCTGGCACTGCTCCACAGGGCTCCATAAATCCCAAGACTTTCAAAGTGTCAATGCTAAGAAAAGGATTGATGTCGTACAAAATGAAGGTGTTATGCACTTTGTAGTTGCATATGACTGCAAATCCTTAAAAAAGACAATGGGGTATGCCACATAGCACTGACCACAAGCTTGCTTCGGACAACCTCGCCTCGCGTAGGTGTCACCAGAAAGGCTATGTGTAGGTTAATGACCAAAACTAACAAATCACTATACAGACTATTGCAACAATTAGCAACATTTCCACATTTAAAATTATTATTCATTTAAGACTTGTATATTCGCTAGTAAGGCAATGTTATAAAATTTATATTATTTATTTATTATAATATTTGTTTTAAATGTGCGTAATGTTTGTATTTGACTATGGGTATACTACTTGATTATAATGAAATGAAAATAGTATCATTACGTCTGCTGATCATGGTCGGGTACACAGGATCAAGATAAGCTATGTTTCAGTTCCGATGTACGCACAACACACACGAGGCGATTGGCAGAGACTTGAGTGGATCTATTTCGACAGAGGAGTTGGCTGCGTAAGACTCGCCAGTGTGACGGAGTGACGGAGTGACGGAACGACGGAATGACTGAGTGAGGTAATGAATGAGTGAAGGAGTGAAGGAGTGAGGGAGTGACTGAGTGACTGAGTGTGGAAGTGACGGAGTGACGGTGTGACTGAGTGACGGAATGACTGAATGACTGAGTGAGGTAGTGAAGGAGTGAAGGAATGACTGAGTGAGGTAGTGAAGGATTGACGGAATGACTGAGTGAGGTAGTGAATGCGTGAAGGAGTGACGGTGTGACTGAGTGATTAACTGACGGTGTGACGAGGTGGTGTGTCTCCAGATTAGACTATGGAACGTACGATGGCGACGTAAACTTACCAAGACCATTCGTGGCAGAAGCAATGGAAAATTCCAGCTTGTCTTTCACATTTCTCGAGACCATGGGAAGCAGCGACCTGAACTGTGCCAATTCCTCTTTCTTGATATCTGCCAAAAGATCGCATGACGTGTGGTCCTTACAACACAACGTGTTCACGAGTGTGTGTGTGTGTGTGTGTGTGTGTGTGTGTGTGTGTGTGTGTGTGTGTGTGTGTGTGTGTGTTCGTGCTTGTGCGTTTTCTTGCTTGTGCGATTTCGTGCTGGTGTGTCTGCGTGTACGAATGAAATGGGGAATGTATTTGCGTGCGTGCGTGTGCGCGTGTGCGCGTGTGTGCGTGTGTGCGCGTGCGGGTGTGGGTGTATAGGTGTATGTAAATTTAATACTCTTTATTACAATTTTTACCAGTGACACTTTTTAAATCATATCAATCACGTTAATGTGCATTACATTTACATAATAGATGTGTGTGTGTGTGTGTGTGTGTGTGTGTGTGTGTGTGTGTGTGTGCGTGTTCGTGCGCGTGTGTATATGTGTGTGTGTGTGGTCATTTTCTAATTTCCTTGTAGTTATCAGTGACACGTTTTCAATAGATCATGCCAGAACACGGCACACTCCTTAGAGCAGAAGATAAACTGCAAGCAAATGTCGACGTACTTGCTACTCTGATACCAAACCCTCCTCTACGTCCGCCCGGTGGCCCGACCGGTGGTCTTCCGGGCTTTTTATTGGGCGTTCCATCACCCTGCAAAGGATACACCTTATAGAGACATGCGTGAAATTAGTGAGAACTAGACCGTCAAGTACAACTCCCCAACTTGCCCAAGTAACCGATGTCCTGTATCAGACACACAGGCGTCCGAACAAAAGTAATGTTGAGGTGGCTCGGCTCAGAGCTTTAGTTCAGCACTCCTCCGCTGTCGGTTCGGTCAGACGTGAAATCGCAAGACGGGGGAGGGGAGGGGTGATCTTTGAGATTTTTTGCGGTGACAATCTTCCGTACTGTTGGACATGACACCGGGGGGGGGGGGGGGTTGTAATTTAAAGTTTTTCGAGAATACGTTCTTAATTTTGCCCCAAAAAATCAACGGGTGGATGGCTGTTGGTGAACATTTTCACGAAACAAATTACGATAATATTATTTTATTGTCATGTTTCACATTTGTTCCCGAAGTATCAACTGGAATGGTGATCAATATATTAAAAAAATCAATATTGGGGGCTACTAGACTAAAAACCTTCCTCTCTAATCTAAATGTTGGGGAGCTGAGCTCCTCAAAACCACCCACCCCCCCCCACCCCACCCCACCCACCCAAGTTCTGACGCTTATAATTGAAATTAAATGCAAATAAAACTGAATTAATCATTATTGGTAGTAAACTTGATTATTCTTTCCCTACGCGTATTTTGAATCAGCATATCACGCCAGCAGCCTCGGCGCGGAATCTATGAGCGATCTTTGACAATAACAACACGGCCGACAACTCATATCTCAAACGTGTCGCTGCTGTTTTTATCATATTCGTCATCTTCGCCGTATTCGCCGGTATATGTAGTTTTCTGTTGCTAAAATTATTACAGCAGCGTTAGTTAGTAGCAGACTTGACTAATGCAATTCCCTCCTTTATAGATGTAATATCGCCAGCAAGGATATTACAAAACTTCAACGTGTCCAAAATTGTCTGGCAAGTGTATTTATAAGATCTACTCGTTTTTCTCGCATTCGAGCGCAAGCGCAGTGTTGAAATGTGTTGTGTACCTATGACCTGTGACCGTTTTAGCCTTTCATCTGTGACCGTATTGACCGTGACCTGTGACTGTGTTAACCTGTGACTCATGACCGTGTTAACCTCTGACCTTTTTGACCCGTGACTTGTGTTAACCTGAGACCCGTGAAAGTGTTAACCTGTGACCTGTGACCATGCTAACCTATGACCTGTGACTGTGTCAACATGTGACCTGTAACTTGACCACAAAGTGTGCAGAAGTAGCGTAGTTCAACGGGTTTTACGCGTCACCCATTCGGCCGGGCAACATAGAATCTGAATGTTTTGGTTACAATTTAAACATTTCACTGGCGAAACATTCAAATTGCGAAAAGGTTCACACAACATAAGTTGTCTGGAATTAGTCCTATGCTTTCAATATAGTTATACTAGTATTGCGAACATTATAGTAAAGCACGAGTAACAACGAAACCTGGGTTTAAAACTATTTTTGTGGAGAACGTAGGGAGCCTTTCGAAAGGGATACAAGTTCATGCAACCTAATTTAGTTTTACTGCCCACAGTTTTCCCGTAGTTTATGGCAGTGCTATATATCCAACTATTTTGAAACAAAACTAGCGTCGCATCAATGTTTATTGCATTATCTTGAATACATGTATACATCCTTACAACTATCGACGAAGATTTTCACGAATTTTCACGTATGAAACAACAACTCTCTCTCTCTCTCTCTCTCTCTCTCTCTCTCTCTCTCTCTCTCTCTCTCTCTCTCTCACTCTCTCTCTCTCTCTCTCGCTCTCTCTCTCTCTCTCTGACGCATATGTCAGACGGTTACTGTTAAACGACTACTAAAGACAGTTGGGGGCCAGCAGTCATGGCATGGGGCATTATTCGAATGTACATATCGTTGCATTGCGGACACGAACACGGATTCTGACAAATGTACTGCTAACCCAGCCGTGTTGTTAGTGTACTTCTTTTGAACAGGTGTCCTTTCCAGACGTGGTTAAATTATAAACAATACAAAATGTAATTGCTTTTTCCAAACCACAGTATATGTTGTATAACCCGTCAGAAACCAATGAAGACCAAATACATTATTCATTTATCCGCCAAAAAGTCCGTATGAACGTTATAAATAAGATAACATAAATTAAAATAATAGTACTAATAATTACAAGCAAAATATGTGACAGTGATCGGTATCAATGCGACGTACCTTTCCAGGTCCTATCGCCAGAGTCAAAGACACAAGTACGACCAACACAAGAACGACAGCGACCTTCATCTTCGCAGCTCACAGCAAGTACACTACGTTGCCGGGCGCCACGACAGTCTTATTGCACACCGAGGCGCATGCGCAGTGTACGCTCCTGTGTCAAATGGCCGATTAGGGGTGGAAGGTTGTAAGTTGTTAAACTGTTGATAGTTGCTTCGATGTTTTGCATAATATATACTCAAACCTTCAACTGCGCTTGGTTTAGTTTCTCAGTTCAATAGTTTGACTAAAGAGAGTTGCTTCGTTTTAAGGTAAATTCGGTTCGACTATGCTAATCTGTCTACCCCTGGACAGCCAACAAAAGGACTGGTCTGCATGTTGCATAAGCCACTTAAGTTAACATATTACATGTACTCTAGCCTCATTATTGCATATATTTAATTAATTCGCACATTATCGTTGCGTTTAGACAAAACAAAGGTACTTCTCGTTCATGCGGAGCTACCGCTAGAATCGTGGTGAAATGTTCTAAGTTAATAAACTACAGTGAGCAGTTTGGCTGCTAAACTGAATTTTATAATATACGTGTGAGAATGTGCTTAGTCCGTATCCAGTTGAACAGTTCATTTAGAATATCTCGTAGTTCTTTGATAACGTAAAATTGACTTCAACTGAGTGGTTCAGCAATACTGTGTCTGACCCTCACCCCGTTGAAGCAGGGAACACGAAGGAGAACAACGATTCTTCTTCTCTCATGTTGCGCCAAAGGCATTAAGCATGCAACAGACAATCTTCAGTTATGGGACGCATAAGTCATCATATCTTTTGTTTAGGGGTCTACTCTTAGAAAATTTCTTTTCAGAATACCTACATGCTGTTCTTTTGCTATATGGATGCCACATATGTGCCACATTGTGTAGACTTTCTGACGTAATTCTCAAGCCATTACCCATAGTGTGTGATACCTACAATCTCTTACTTACGATGTCAAGACAAAACAGCTCCCGTAGACATTCTCTTAAGACATTCTGTTGTCTTATTACATCGTTCGTTTCGTGTTCTTACTCGTGAATTATCTACCTCCACTTGGCTTTACTTGGCCTAGTCGATAGGCTCGAATTAACTACTGTTTGTTCTGTAATTATAATTATTGACAATTGTTATTCAAACTCCTCTAGCGAAGATAAATTTTCATTTTCAATGCTTAATTTTTTTTTGGGTACTGTTGTGCAATCAGTTGCAATCAATGCATAGAATAATGCAGTTCAATGTTCATCAAAGCATAGTGAATACTGAAAGCCGAGCTGTCATAACTGCTGGTGAAAGGGTTATTTCGGCGTGTTTTCAAAGAGACTTAGTAGGGTGAACAACGACTTAAATACTATCGACAGTGCTAACGATTGTGGTCCGTCTTTCATCCGACTAACAAATATAGCTTACAGCCGTCCCAACGACCCGGCACAGACAGTTTGCCCTTCACCAAATTGTTTTTCACCATACGCTGTTCACGCCAACAGCCAAAAATGTTCTATATCCGTATCAACGCCTCGGCAACACGTCTGCTGTAACATTGTTATTTTCGTTGGAAACACCAATTAAGTTGATGTTGTATTCACAACTGTGTCATAACCTGCCCACATCCTTAATCAGATTCACAATAGCCGTGGTCCGCTCCGCTACACACATACAAATGTTGCATAAGGAAAGCTGTATGTTTGGTATCCCTATTACACAGTATGGCAGAACTTATGAGCTGTTGAACAGGTGTGCTGTAAGGTGTACACGCCTACATTATTCTGTGTTTGACGACTGCTGTTCTACAGTATACCTATGTACAACGTAACAACAATATACATGATATCCCAATAAAGACACACCTATCTAGTGATTACAAAATAACGATAAAACAAAACATTATACACCGATAAACGATATTGAGTTACTTGCATGTATTACATCTGCGGTAATTAACCGGGGGTAATTATCTCCTTGGATGTAATTCGGTCTTTTTCGTGGGTAAACACGAACTTCCAAAACCCCGGATATTTCACTAATCCATTCCTCGCGACTACCCATACCATATATTGAAAACAAACTAATAATATTATAGCATTGAATGACGTAACGGAGGTGAAGAACTCATCATACTTAACAACATTTAACAAGATTGCCACCCAGAGAATTAACTCTAGATGACAGGTAGACAAGCAAGCCTTTTGGCTTATCGAGAGTCCAACCATTTTTATCTACGTGTATCCCGCTCTTCTGAGGTATGTGTCGATTTTATTGTTAAACATATTCACGCTACTAGCACCCACACAATCAGCATATATTCTGTTCAATTCATTTACAGTTCTTTGCGAAAATGAGAACTTTCTTATATATAATCTACATTGCTCCTTTACTAATGTAACTTTATGTCCTCTAGTCCTTCTATCTTTCTTAGCTGAGAAAAAATATTCCAATCAATATTTTCTTAATCAATCAATATTTTAAACACTTTTGTCTGATCTCCTCTCAATATCATGGTCTCTTGTGTTGTTAAACCACATTCTTTTAGGCGTATTTCGTAACTAAGATCCCTCAGTTTTTGTATAATTTTAGTCGCTCTCCTCTGTACTCTTTCTAGCACATCTATGTTCTTCTTGCGATATGGCATCCACGCTTGTATACAGTATTCTAAATGAGGCCTAATTATTGTTTTATACAGCGGTATTATTAGTTATTTTTCCTTATACGCTATATTTCGCCTAATTAATCCAAGGATTTTATTTCCCTTTGAAGCTGCAATTCTGCACTGCATTGAAACCTTTATATCAGCACTAACGGTGTTTTACAGTAGTACTTAGCAAAGTACCCCCATTTTATAATGTACATCTTCGTTCCCATGTCCTGTGTGGAGGCATTTACATTTCCCAAAATTGATCCACATTTGCCACTTTTCAGACCGTTTGATCAACCTGTCAAGATCGTCTTGTAAATACTGTCTATCTCCATCACGTTTAATCCTTCTAAACTGTATCATCCCCAATTTTCAACACCTTGCTTGAGTTATTATCATTCATAGCCCTTATTTTTTTAGCTACCATTTCCGCCGTTGCAATTAACTGTCGTAAATAGTCTGATTCTGCCCCCTTGAATTAACCTCTGGTACTCGCAGTGAACTAATATCTTCCCTGATAAACACCTAACTAAAATAGTCATTTAGGTCTTCTGTGTATATGTATGGAAGTGTGTTTGTATGCATGTGTGTATGTATATATGTTTGTATGCATGTGTGTATGTATATATGTATGTGTGCATGTGTATATGTATGGAACTGTGTTCGTATGCATGTGTGTATGTGTATATGTATGGAAGTGTGTTCGTATGCATGTTTGAATGTATATATGTATGCATGTGTGAATGTATGTACGTATGAACGTATGTATATGTATGTACGTATGTACGTATGTATATGTATGTACGTATGTACGTGTGTATATGTATGCGTGTATGTATGCGTGTATGTATGCGTGTATGTATGCGTGTATGTATGCGTGTATGTATGCGTGTATGTATGCGTGTATCTATGCGTGTATCTATGCGTGTATATCTATGCGTGTATATCTATGCGTGTATATATATGCGTGTATATGTATGCGTGTGTATGTATGCGTGTATATGTATGCGTGTATATGTATGCGTGTATATGTATGCGTGTATATGTATGCGTGTATATGTATGCGTGTATATGTATGCGTATATATGTATGCGTGTATATGTATGCGTGTATATGTATGCGTGTATATGTATGCGTGTGTGTATGCGTGTGTGTATGCGTGTGTGTATGCGTGTGTGTATGCATGTGTGTATGCATGTGTGTATGCATGTGGGTATGCATGTGTGTATGCATGTGTGTATGCATGTGGGTATTGATGTGGGTATGCATGTGTGTATGCATGTGGGTATGCATGTGTGTATGCATGTGTTTATGCGCGTATGCGAGTATGCGTGTAAGTAGTATGCGTGTAAGTGTGCGTTTATGCGTGTATGCGTGCATGCGTTTATGAGTGCATGCGTGCGTGCATGCGTGCAAGCGTGTAATTATGCGTGTAATTATGCGGGTAAGTATGCGTGTAAGTATGCATGTAAGTATGCGTGTAAGTATGCGTGTAAGTATGCGTGTAAGTATGCGTGTAAGTATGCGTGTAAGTATGCGTGTAAGTATGCGTGTAAGTATGCATGTATGCGTGCGTGCGTGTATGCGTGCGTGCGTGTAAGTATACGTGCGTGCGTGCGTGTAAGTATACGTGCGTGCGTGCGTGTAAGTATACGTGCGTGCGTGCGTGTAAGTATGCGTGTACGCGAGTAAGTATGCGTGTATGCGTGTAAGTACGCCTGTATGCGTGTAAGTATGCGTGTATGCATATAAGTATGCGTGCGTGCGTGCTTGTATGTATGGATACATGCATGTGCGTATGTATTGATGTATGCACGTACGTGGCACAACATTTTGACGCATTCTGTACTGTTGCATATCAGCAATTGTCACGTACACGTGAAAAACACCAGTTGTACGTAATAAGTACGATTTATTAAACAGACACGTACTTAACAATGATAACAATAATACGTAGCTGATAACCGTAAGGTGAATTTAATCATACTTAAGCGGAACTGTGAATTGTAGATTATTTTGATCATGCAGCGTGTACGTTTCCTGCTGGATTGATCGTCAATGACATCAACGACGCCATAAAATGTTAATAATGTTAATCAAACATACAAGTAACATTAGCAGTAAATCGGTGTGGGTGAACAGATATTCCGCTGAGTCTTACGAAAGTGAGTATTCAAACGTTAGACCATACTGTTTTACCTTAGCAAACTATGTTAGAATTCACGCTAACAATGTTTGCCGTTACGGGCAAGAAGTAACTCACGTAGTATCAAGCAGTTAGATCAGGTTAGAAAGAAAGCTGTTTGTCCAACGCTCTGGCCCCGTGTGGAAACAAACGGAGCTAATTATTGTCTTCGCGTGTTTCGAGGAGATGAGAGATCATCTCAAGTGTCCTCATCATGTCTCGCTTCTCGCCGGAAGATGTATCTGGCTTGTTCTCCTTGGAATGGTCCGTCTTGCCCTCCTTGGATAGGTCCGGCTTGTCCTCCTTGGAATGGTCCGGCTTGTCCTCATTGGATTGGTCCGGCTTCTTGCCTGGCTTCTTGCCTGGCTTCTTGCCTCCCATGGCACGTACCGGGTTGTTGATGTCTGGCTTGATGTATGGCTTGAATTCTGGCTTGAATTCTGGCTTGAATTCTGGCTTGAATTCCGGCTTGAATTCTGGCTTGAATTCTGGCTTGTTTATGCCCTCTAAAAATATGTGCGAGCGTTGAATTTAGTATATTAGTGAAACATAAATTGTAGCCGTATCATTGCCAACGACAGCTATAACGGTGTAATTAAAGGGATCTTATAAATTGTGTATTTCAATTGACGGATCCATCGTGCGAATTGTTGCCTAACAAAATATTCGTCAAGCCATCAAGAAATAGATGCCGAACACGTTCCTACATTCCGTTGTATATTTTGTTGAAATTCTGGCTCCCCCAATGATTTTCATTATGAGAGAAACGTAAGGAAAAGTTTTAAAATGGCAAATATATGCGGGAATGTTTGATCTAGGAGATGTCATGGCGCAATCGTAATGTAAATCACATATATAACCGTTGTCAACATTGATGGCATAGACAAAGCTTGACGGAGATCACGTGTATCATTTTGATTGTGACGCAGCAAATCGCGACGTAGAAGAACCGTCAATTCATGTATCCAGTACGTCGCGATTTGCCTACGTCACAATTCAAGTTTTGCGTGTGACTTCCGTCAAGTTTTACCTTTGCCAACTCTGTGGATAATGGCAATATAGGTGAATTACATTACTATTGCTGCATGATATATCATGAATCAAACATTCCCGCATACATTTGTCACTTTAAAAACTTTACCTTATGGTTTTATCACAAAGAAACACTTTTGTGTGTTTTGTGATTTTCAACAAAACATACGACCGAATGTCCGAACTCAAAACGTGGTTGCTGATAGCTTGACGGAGGTTTTGCTAGGCAAGAAGTAACGTGATGGATATGTCAATTACTCGGGCCCTAAAGCTCTACCCTACTTTTTTCACATAGAAATATACTTTGGGCCTGAATTGTAAGAAAATATACGACGGAATGCCTGATGAATTTATATGAACGTTACCCGTTAAAAAAACTTGGCGGAATTTAAAAAAACTATGTTGACAATAACCCCGACACCGGGTGTTTTAACCGCTTAGCTTTTTGGTGCTTGGCGCGGTCGCAAAGTTCCCACATCCGAGATAACCAATTCAACGAACTAAATGTAGTTATTAATCGCCACCCTGACTGATTCTGGATAATTGAATAGATAACTGACCTTCGAGACTCCCCATGAAGTTGACGAAAGGAGAAAGTGATTTCTTCACATCCTCTACCACAGTCTCAAAGACAACCAACGCCTGTACCAGTCCCTTGCGCACGAGGTCAGGGTCTTTGGCTGCAAGTGTCAATGAGAAACGTTTTCATATAGACCTTACCATGACCAGAGCATCGTTTGGTAAACATTCTTATCCACTTATGGGATGAATTTCCTCTTTAGAAGCAATTTCGCTCTTTGACAGTGAACTTGTATATCTTTCTTCGAAAGAAAAAAAATACGGGGTAGACGTATGCAAATAACACTAATTAACTACCACTGTATTTCTAATACATCGTCAGTTAGCAGCTCACAGGACAATGGTACAAGGAGTAGGAATAATAATGATAATATCGATAATAATATACACCTATACAATAGCATGAAAATAGAAAAAGATGAGTTGGCCTCGGTGTCTGGGAACCGATACTGCCCCAATAGTTAGCGTAATATAGACGTTATAACCTGTGAGCCAAGAGACATGGCATACAACGGGTGCTCACCCTAGACTTCGCTGGTGAGTTCAGAGACAAATGTGAAGAATGTCATCACGTGACCTTGCAGACACTTGAGGTCGGCCGCCAGTAAGCCGAGCATTTGAACGTTATTGTCGATGTCGCCTTCAAATACAAATATACATTGCATACATGCACACATACATGCGAACATATACACTACATAATATTATATACATATATATGTTCATATATTCCTAACACACCTGCACTAAATATATTCAAAATCAATTGATACAACACACCTATATAACACTCATACGTGACAAACACGCAAGCATTCAGCACACACGCACTCGGTATACACAGTTTGAGTATATTATTATGTATAATAATTTAAATTCGGGTGTATTGTTGCTGTAGCAAATAATTCAACCATTATTATTACAAAAATATATCCCTTCAAAGCGATCAGTGTTGTGTCGTCTACCTATTGCAGTGTTTTGTGATATCACTTTGTTTGAGAGGACCTTACCATTGACTGCTTCCTCCTTCAGCATTGCGTCGCATTGATAGAGACCCGTATACCCGATGTCTGAAGTCAAATATAACACGTCATATATATGTTGTGTCAGTGAATAGTGTAGCATCGATAAATACTCGGCTATCACGAGACTTGTAAATTATGTGGTCGGTGCTGATATAAAACTGGGAGACGACGTGCCTAAGCCCGGCGCTCATCTGAAGTTCACTGTTATACATTTACATACTGTACGTATATAGTAGCCATGCACATTAGCCATGCGTTCTATACAATTATATATATTTTTGCTATGAATTTTGGATCGCTTAAAATCGTTAGTCTCATATGCAGTGCATTTGCGAGGGCGTTCAACGAATAAGATACGCGTATCGCTTATCTGGAATTGGCGAACTTAAGAAGCCATCCCTTAGTGTGATGACACTGTCGAAGCCAAATATGTTTGCGTAACTGTCTTACCGGTTAATTGGAGACCCGCGGAGAGAGTCTCGAAGGTTTCGATAAATCCTCCGACGTTGTAAATGAGACACATCAGACGCAATTCCTTCTCCTCCGGCGTCAAGACCCCTATGCAATAACATCAAATGTACATACACATACAAATGTCGCACGCCGTATTAATGCCCAGCGGAAAAGCATAAGATGTAGGCTACGCTACGTCATGTTATGCGCGTTTATCGTGCGATATTCGCACTGAGTATTCGATGCTCAACGCATTTTCGTTCGCTGACTTCTGCATGCCCACAGCATCTCGGTATCACTAGGAAATAGTCATCTACATTGCTATTGTCAGGCGTGAGACGTGTACACACAGGTCACTGTCGTTTACACACACGTACTCAACAATGTGAGAGAAACATGTTCACACAAGTCACTGCCGTTTACAGACAGGTACTTAACAATGTGAGTGAAACATGTACAAACAGGTGAACGCACTTTACAGACAGGTACTCAACAATGTGACCAAAACATGTACACACAGGTCAATTGTTGTTTACAGACATGTACTCAATAATGCGACAGAAACATGTTCACAAAATCACTGCCGTTTACATACAGGTACTAAACAATGTGACAGAAACATGTTCACACAGGTCACTGCCGTTTATACACACGTACTTAACAATGTGACAGAAACATGTTCACACAAGTCACTGCCATTTACAGACAGGTACTCAACAATGTGAATGAAACATGTTCACAACAGCTTCCACGAATGCTTGTGTTCCGTTACAAACTACAAAAGGTGTATTTACTTTTCTCAAAGTCTTCTGGCATTCTTTTGCATAGGTCTTCTCCCGCAAATCCTGTAAAGAAGATATTTACACTGTCATCTGCCGCTGACCAAATGTATCAATAAAACATAGTCAAACACTGTGAGTCATGCTGGTTGGTCAAGAAACAATCCTTATTGCATATCATCCTATTGATGAAATTAAAAAACTGGTCTGGTAAAAAACATTAGTCAACTTAAAGGGATGCATTGCGCCACAATCGTAGCGCGGACGCCTTCTATGCCAACCATCCAAACATTGCTAAAATCATATTCATATATAGTATAAAATCAGAATCATAATATATATATAAATTAATTTTTATATATATTTTAGAAAGAATATTAGTACGTTCAGAAGTGAATTCGAAATCAGAAATTTCCAGGAAATTTGAAAGTCCAGGAAATTTTAATATTCACGAAATGCAAATGACCAGGAAATTCACACATATCCTCGATATTTACCTGCAACGAAAGCCCGAACGACCATTATCCGTCCGCGTCGCATGAACTTTTCGACTCCTTCTCCGATGTACTGCAAGTCACCCGCAATTGCTTGGAAAGTACCAAGCGCATCCTCTCCATCTAGAATAAAACCCCTCGTTAAAGCTTGTCACGAAAATAATACAGCCTAGATGACATCCACCCGTGGGGCAACAGACCAGGGGCAGCAACTGACAAATGCTCAACGAAAAACAAAAAAATTCTTTTTTTGATAAATGGTAGACCAGCGACAGGTGGTCTAAGGAAGAATAACTATAGAAAGAGGCGACTGTATCTCGGCGCATGATTGAAGATAGAATGACAATTCTGCAAAGTTAGCGTATTAATGTACAACATTTATTTATCCAAACAAATATAATGAAATGGATATATAATTTATTAATTGTAAATATATTGTACGGTAATATATTGTAGTTATATATGTGAAAACAGATTGAGATCTGTCTGGATAAATACAATTTAGAAACATCGTTATATATAATGACCATATTTTCATTTTTGTGGCGAATAAATAATTACAAAAAAATAAAAAGAATATTTACAAACAGTGCATTATAGTATAAAATGATTTTGTTTATATTACTTCGTGAAAACATAAACAAAAAAGTGTATAGAAAATCAAAGGTTTGCATGCTGTCAGGATTGAACCGGCGTCGCCCGATTGTAAAATAAATGACAAGTAACCAATGCGCCTACCCACTGAGCTAGCGGGACCAATGGAAACGCTATGACTGATTTAAGTTGTTATGATAGTACAACTCCTTCATATATCGATATTCTAGTGATATTATGAGATTATATATGTTACTTTATGTAGCTGGATACAATATATGTTTGCTATGTATGTTTATTGGTGTAGATTATCTCCCGTTGGTTGCATTCGATATAATTATTCTGAAAACGAGCCCAAGCTCGACGAAACCTAGTCGATTTGTAGGCCCATTCGCATTCGTTGTTTTGAATAAAATTCGATTCATGTGGAACCGTAAGATAAATGTTTGTTCCTCTATGATGACTAGTGTTTGTATTACGTCGTAATATTGCATAATAACTCGTTCTGACGCTCGTTTCGACCTAATAGCTATCCTTGTAAACATGCTCTGAATGCATGGAAAGGGTCGGCCTGATGCGAGTGTGTGTCATAAGTGACGTCACGATACCACGTGATCGCCTAGCCCATTAAAATTTCATTTTCCGCGGGAATCGCTTCACAGACGGGCTTAAAATCGAATTTATGCTACAAATGTATTTGTTTAATGTTGTCAAATGTTACATAATATGTTAAACTTTGTGTACACATGGAAAAATGATTTTAGCTAATGCCTTATTTTTATTTCCTTTAAGTTAGATACAGCATAAACTTTGCTCAAAATTGATTAACAAATGTCACAACAACCTTGACCTTCGCGAAGCCGAAAACAGCAACGCACACGTCAACGACAACGGGTCACGACGCTAATGTCGTGTAAACAAATCATGCTTAAGCAAACGTTTAATCGCTAACATTTGGAAGACTTATTTGGCTGTGAACAGCAGTTTCTCTGCGTAAAAGTGGACCCAAATTAAAACGCAGTTAGTAAAATCTAGCTGTTTATGATAATTAAACTTAAAGAGTGGTGTAACGTCGTCTAAAAATTGGCATTTTTAAGACCGTTTTTATGGACTGTACCCAGGATGAATTGTTAGTTGGTTTTTTAAAAATCAATTCGTCTGTCATGAGCTGTCGCTATGTTCATACTTCGTTTATTCCATATGTTTTCTTTCTTTTCTTTGCTGAATCTGTGACATAAACAGCCGCTGGTCCACATTTCCTTTTGATAATTTTATCGGTCATGACTCATTCGCATGGTGGTGACTAATCAAAATACACGTATGTCGATTATGTTTTTCTTGCATCTATTAACTCGGGGTAGCTAATCGAAGACTGACGGACAGTCCCGAATATTCATGAGCATGCCTTATACAGATCGTGAAGGTGGGGCGAAGTGGAAACTGCGCGTATCCGCAGTTATTTTTTCGATATATTGTCAAGGTCATTAGTGATTAATAAAACATAATTATGATGAAACAAAGACATAGAATTACATGAAATAATCATATCAACTGGATTATTTAATAACTGCGTACATTACAAAGATATTAAAATTATCAAAGAATCTCTTTAATGCTCAAGTCAAGTGAATTTCCACTCTGTTTCTCTGTGCCCAACTAAACGGACAAATAATCGCTCGTGTGATTAAGTCATCATCATCATCATCATTATTGTGCTTCATCATTGTCTTGGTCATACACATAATGCCCTACATTAATGTGTGTGTTCGTACAATATACAGGGCTGTAGCCAGGGGGTTCGAATATACCTAATTTTGGCTAATTAACCCCTTTAGCAAACTAACTCCCCTCCCTTATTTTCAGGAAACAAAAGTGCAATTGGAGGTTTTTGGTGAACTAAACCGAACAATGCCAATGGGGTTCAGTACGTTTCAGGTATTGGTATAGCCTTAAAATCTCGGCCAGTGATATCATAATATCATCATCATTGAGCAGCTGCCTGTGTTACACTATCCTCTGCCATATGGTGCCCTTCCAGTACTCAGATGTTTGTTTTTCTCTCCCGATATGTGATGTTTAACATACTTCTTTCCATCTTTGTTAATGCGGCTGCTACCTTGTTCTTTGCCCGTTTTTCCGCGCCGTATGTCATCGCTGGATGTACGCATGAATTGTAGACTGGTCCCTTCAAGCACGTTCCAATGTTACCATTAAATATGTCGCCTTGTTTCGGGAATGCTGTCCAGCAGGCGGTGATTCTTCTTTGAATCTCCTTGTTTTGGTTTTTGTGTTTGATACTGTATCGATGTCCAAGATAGACGTAGCTTTCAACGTTCTCTATCTGCGCGGTGTTCATATAATATTGATGTATAATTTTCTAGCATCAGTTTTTTCTTCGAAATGTTCATCCTCAGTCTTTGTTTTTTACTTTAATCAACTAGCTCCTGCAGCATTTTTTGTAATACTTGCGGTGTGGTAGCGCATAGGAGTAAGTTGTCGGCGAAGCGAAGATGACGGAGATATTCTCCATCTATCCTCAAGCCTCTGGTTTTCCAGGTCAGTCTTCTGGATATGGTTTCGAGTGTTACCATAAACAGCTTGGGCAATATGGTGACACCCTGTCGTACTCCTCTCTTGATGTTGATCTTGCTGTTTTTTTTGTATAGATGGACTGTCACCGAGCTGTTGGTGTAGATGTCTTTCAGGAGTTCGATGTACACGTCTTCTATCCCATGTTCTAGAAGGGAGGTCAGTATTGCTTGTGTTTGCACCGAGTCGAAAGCCTTCTCGTTGTTGACGAAAGCGATGCAGAGCGGGATATTATATTCTCGGCACTTCTCTTTCAGTTGGCTTACAACGTGTATGTGGTCTGTGTTGAGTACCTGCTTTTGATTCCTGATTGCTCTCGCGGTTGATTTTCGTGGAGTGTCTTCTGTAGCCTGTTCGTTAGTATCATTGTGAATAATTTGTAGATGTTTGATAACAGACATATCGGTTTGTAGCTCTTCAAGCCTTTCTTATTTCCCTTCTTGACTGATTTTGCGTTCTTCCATGCAGTGGGTATTCGTCTTTCTGATAAGCATTTAGTGTACAGCTTAGCCAGTGTCTCCGAGATGGTATCTCCTCCTGCTTTTAATGTTTCAATGTTTACGTGGTCGTTGCCTGATCTCTACCCATTCTTCTTCTCTTTTAGTGCTGCTTCCACCTCCCATGGTGTATTCTCTGGTACCTCTTTCGGCTCGGTGTTAAGTATGGTACTATGTTCACTGTCGAATAGCTCGGTGTAGAATTCC